>JAODAL010003345.1:130000-175754 GCA_025379985.1 Phyllomedusa bahiana
TGGGCACCTGTGGATTATGATGATGATGCTGCTGCTGTTGTCTCCAAGGCTGAGTAGTTGCATGGTCCGGGACCCAGGAGCAGTGCACAGCGGGGGGGCAGAGCTCCTCACTCACTGCTTCCTAAATGCCAGGCTCTCGTGCTCAGCGCGGCTGCAGCACAGGAAGTCCTGACAGTCAGGAGCCACAGTGAGTGACAGGCGCCCCCTCCTCCCTGCTAAACACCGGCAACTGGTGCAGTCGCTCTCCCTTACATATACTGTAGGAATTGGGATAATCAAGAAGATGCAGTCAGTACACGTCTTGCAACATTATAAGAAAATTTTATAAGGATCTTATGGCTTTTCAGCTGTTATGAATCTAAATATCTAAGATGACTATCAGCAAAAAAGTCTAACATCTAAGGGGCTGTTTTGTTTGAGTTTGCTTAGATTTTGCGTTGAGTATTGAGTTTGCTTAGGTTTCATATAAATACAATTTGAATTGCGGTGATCTATAGGCAAAGAATTATTTTAAAGGGTTTGTCTACTTTGGACAATTTTTTCAGTTAGAAAATCTGGTCACAGGTTTCGAACAACCGTAATCGAACCTGGCAGCAATTGTTCAATTCTATAACAGCACCACAGCAGGTGAGATTAAGTATTACACCCTTCACTTGGGTTACCTGTGTTATGTAAAGACTTACTGGGTCCTCCAGAGTTACAGATTCTCTTACAAGTCATGAGAGTACTTCATGGAGGAACTCTTGTATATCCGTATCCTCTTACTATAAAAAAAATGGGTTTTCTAATTCTACCTTCTTAAGTACGGCCATGTTACATTTACACTAGTTACCTCCTTGAAAAACTCCTCATTGGTAAGCAGTGTGTTCCTCTCGAGCCATCATGTCTCTCTTTTATTTGGCCCTCATTCCAGGGAACCTGACATCCTTTTTTGCTCACTCCCCAAGATCTGACCATGGTCAAGCAAATAGAAGGCATTTTGTTAACAGCACTAGACTTAGAAACCTCTTATACGGTATCTCCAGCACAAAAACTTTAATAGTACAGTAATTTAATTTTCACGGTGCCTTTTAAACTGGTGCTTTATGTGTTTCCATGTTTTAAAAGCCAAGGTGGCCCTTTCCAAAAATGTCTACACACCCACAGTGGGCCACACATTAAAAGGTTGAGAAAAGGTGGACCTGAGGGTCACTGCAACATTCACATGCAGAAGCTATCAGGTCAGTGGGTGAACCTATTGAGAAAGACCTCTCATATTTTATAAATGAAAAGGCTAGATAAAAAATGAGTCCAGGAAACCCCTTTAATAAACATTTAATTTTTCTATCTCACAAAACACACTTGTCCATAGGATAGGTAATAATTGTCTAATCACTGGAAGTCTTCCCACCATCATGACCATGGCAATTCTATTTTGCATTCTTTGCCAGTCCTATAGAGATTTGAGTAACAATGCCGATGCTCAACCACCTCTTCATTCAAGTAAGGG
Organism: Phyllomedusa bahiana; assembly: GCA_025379985.1. Lineage (NCBI taxonomy): Eukaryota > Metazoa > Chordata > Amphibia > Anura > Hylidae > Phyllomedusa > Phyllomedusa bahiana. Next base: position 131,490 of record JAODAL010003345.1, read on the forward strand.
ACATGGGAACCCTGTTCTTGTTATAGGTGGGGTTTTCTGTGGATAGATGATAAATGTTCATCTTTGGACAACTGGTGGCAGACATTGGCATAATTTTGTGTTGGAAAAAATAAACTGGACAGAAATGTGACAATGATGCTATGTTGATGTTGTCTATCCCCGCATCCTTGGCATTTTGGTGCAACCTTGCCACGACAGTCTCCATTCACTTTCACTGGCTTGTGACTAAGATAATTCAACGACAGTTGTGCAAATTGTTCCCTCATTTTTATTGCCGTGAAACCCAAGTGGGGAAAAGGTTGACTGACCCAAATCTGCGAGTTCTTAGTGTGAGTCATGCAAATCATTTCTGCCTGGGATCATGTAAATGAAGTCAAAATGTGGTCTTAATCCAAATCTAAGGGCTCTCATCTCTTACTGTTTAGACTGGCTTTACACCATCTGAAAATGCAACCAGTAAATACTGACCCAAAGCAGGATTATGAAGAGTAGGTATTCACTGATTCCGGCTATATTAGGTTGTTCCACTTCTGACATGAACTGCAAATCTATTGTGGCCAACAATGCGTTACACCCATATGCCTAAGGTGCAACCCAATATTTTAGTAATGAACCAGGAAGGAAAACATGATCATGTTTTGTTAAACTCTCATAACTCAAACCAATTCAGTAATGCTCTCAGGTACAGCCACTCTCCTGGCAAGCGTCAGCACTGTCCATTTGCCAAATGAAGCCTGTTAAATATGATCAAAGATAAAAGTTTGGTGCTCTCCTTTGGCCTAATGCTTTATTAGAATAATCCAGGAACTTTGAAATCAGGACATCTACATCTCTGTACTTAAAGGGGTTTTCTCACTATGTAGTTTAACAGTCACAGTCAGCTGTTCTTTCACTCTGCTCTCGTCAGGCTGTGGGTGATTCCATAGCAGTGATTAACATATTTTGCCTCTCTCCATAACTAGATGAGACATTACAAAGAGCAGTGCTGGAGATCTAATCTGTAAGTAAACAAAGCTACACAGGCTGTGAGCAGTAACAGCAAAGGCTAATCAGTAAAGCAACAGCTAATCTTGTTTGAGATAATTAGTTTTTCTCTGGAGCTTAGTCCAGCCATGGGGTGATGTCACTCTCTGCTCAAATCAGACAACAGAGTATGGTCTGGTATGTAGGTTACCATAGAAACTTATGTGTACTCGAGAGCACATACAAATGCTCTTCTCTCTTGAGTTAAGTAAACTCTATTGACCAATGTATTTTGAAAAAGTCTTCATTTAGCTGTCCCTTCATGATGAAAGCTAATCTTTGTAGTGAGAAAACCTTTTAAGAGGCAATAGTTTGCCTCCATAACTTGACCAATAGACAGAATATGTATTTCTATTGTGTTTTAACTTCTTCCACCAAAATATTGTCCAGCACATATAAAAAAATAATATAAAATTGCACAACAACAATGTACTATGCCAAACCTGAACACAGAAAACAAAAATAAGTATGACTTGGTGCCTGGTGTGCTTAAGAGATAAAGTAAAAGGCATCTCCATCTTGAGAGATTTCTTAAAGGGGTTTTCTCACCATGCAGTTCCACAGCAAGCTTTAGAATCACACGTGCTGGTCAGGCTGTGGGTGGTTCTATTACAGTGATTGACACATCAGCTCTGCTGTTCCTAGCTATTCCTGTTACACTGACAACGAGATTTATAAAGTGTAGTACTCAGCCTGGAGGGTGCTAAAGGGTGTTTACTTAGCTAACTGAGAAGCTTTCAAAGTATATCACTAGAGATAAGACTCTGCAGGAGGTGACTTACCATGGTCGGAGTGAATGACTGACAGCAGCCTAGAGCAATGAAAGATAAGAGAGAGCAGGGAGAGGTGGGGAGAGACAGATGGTCATAACCAGAGAAACCTGCGTGCTCTAAGAGGAGATAAAATCTTCTTTATCTCCTGTCTAAAAGAAAATTAATAAAGCAAAGTAATTAGAAAAAGTCTTCAATTATCTGTCCCTATATGTTAAAAGCCAATTGTTATAATGAGAAAACCCCTTTAAAGAAGGTTAAAGATGTTGAGGGTGCTTTCTTGTAGCTGTAACCATTTCACTTGGGTTATCTTTTTAGGTTTAGCTACCTGGTGCTAGCTCTAAACACCCCCATGTGCCTCACAACAGCATTCAATGTATTATGTTGTACCTTTCAAGAACAGGTCAACCAGCAACCAATATTATTAATTAGCCCACAGGTATATCTTGAATTTAGGATACAGCTGATGATATGCACATCAGACAGGCATGAATAAATATGGACATAAATTAGATTACTTGATATACATGGAGTAGAAAAGTTGTATGACTTACAGTAGCATAGGATACGTAACTCACACTCTTGTTGGTGTTTAAGCTTAATTACAACCATTATACTCCAAAGCTGCACTCACTATTCTGCTGGTGCAGTCACTGTGTGTATATACAGTATTACTTATCCTGTACTGATCCTGAGTTACATCCTGTATTATACTCCAGAGCTGCACTCACTATTCTGCTGGTGCAGTCACTGTGTACATACATTACTTATCCTGTACTGATCCTGAGTTACATCCTGTATTATACTCCAGAGCTGCACTCACTATTCTGCTGGTGCAGTCACTGTGTACATTCATTACTTATCCTGTACTGATCCTGAGTTACATCCTGTATTATACTCCAGAACTGCACTCACTATTCTGCTGGTGTGGTCACTGTGTACATACATTACATTACTTATCCTATACTGATCCTGAGTTACCTCCTGTATTATACTCCAGAGCTGCACTCACTATTCTGCTGGTGCAGTCACTGTGTACATACATTACTTATCCTGTACTGATCCTGAGTTACATCCTGGTATTATACTATCCGAGATCCAGCACTCCAACTATTTCTGCTAGTGCAGTCACTGTGTACATACATTACTTATCATGTACTGATCCTGAGTTACATCCTGTATTATACTCCAGAGCTGCACTCACTATTCTGCTGTGCCAATTGTCATTATCCCTCATCACTGTACTCGTTTGACTTATGTAATGTATGTAACCCCCTCGAATGTACAGTGCCCTGGAATCAATGGCGCTTTAAAATAAATACTAATATTAATAATAATTGTGAATGCAGCACTGGATTATAATACAGGATGTAATTCAGGATCAATACAGGATAAGTAATGTTTATACACCAGCAGAATAGTGAGTGCAGCTCTGGGGATATCAGTTAACTCTGATCAGTACAGGAAAGTAATTATTACAGTAACTGCACCCGCAGAATATGAGTCAGCTCTGAGTATAATACAGGATGAACCAGGATCAGTACAGGTAAGTAAAGTATGTACAGTGACTGCACCAGCAGAATAGTGATTCAGCTCTGGAGTATAATACAGGATGTAACTCGAGTGATACAGTTACAGGAATAATGTAATGTAAAATGTAAAGCACAGTGACTGTACCAGCAGAAGTATAGTGGATTACAGTGTCTGGAGAAGGAATAAATACAGTGATGTAACAAAAAGTGATCAGTACAGGATCAGAGTAAGATGTAATGTATGTACACAGTGACTGCACCAGCAGAATAGTGAGTGCAGCTCTGGATGTAAATACAGGATGTAAACTACAGGATCAGCTACAGGAATAAGATGGGTGTAATGTATGTACACAGTGACTGCACCAGCAGAATAGTGAGTGCAGCTCTGGAGTATAATAACGGATGTACAAGATGTACAAACTTAATGTGGATTAAATCTATATAGAAACATTTTGCAACCCAACAAAACAGAGCAGACAAACACAATTGAGGTCATGTACCTGTTATACGACACTCTTGATTCATCTATATAAAATGTTAGATATATTTGCTGATTTTTTTTTTGCCTTATTTATGATATACTGCTTTTTTATTCTATGTCACTTTTTTTGCTGAATTCCTGTAATCAGGGAGCATTGCACTAAAGGAGCAAAGATTAGTCGTAGCACCAGAGCCACTTGTGGTCCTCATGTGCCTATTGTGTAGTCCCCACAGTCCCGGGGGCAAATACATTTAGCACATCTTTCTTCCCAATAGTAACTATCAAGTATGAGTGCCTTTGTGTGCTTGGTTCTCTGCGTTTCTTCTTCCCATAACACAACACTTGGAGATCAGGAGATACCACAGTGCATCCATAATATAGAAGAAACACTGTGGTATCTTCCCATTTTGTAATGTTGCGTAATGTGCAGGTACAAGTATCGGAGTATGTGCTTTTATGTATGCTTGTGCTCAGCATTGCCTCTATATGTATTTTTCATTTTCTGTCTAAATCTACACGGCAGACTGACCTTAAAGGAGTTGTCCTGTATTGTAAAAGAAAAAATTACCACTGGTCGGGGGAGGGGTTAAAATAGGAAAAAAGTGAAAAAAAAAAACTGTGCTGTACCAGCTCTGCCGCTGCTCCTTTCAGATGACATCACGTTTTAAAGTTCTGTCCATCCAATATAATGAATAAACCGCACAGCCAGAGAATAAAATAGGACCGTTATATAGGACAGGGGGGGGGGGCATACTTACCTTCTGGTTCCCTGCTGCTGCCTTTTTGTAGTGTCCTGGGATCCACTCCTCCATACTTCCTCTCCATGCACCGTCCAACAGCTGAGGCTCACACTCCATTCACTCAGTATGGAGTGTGAAGCTCTGCTGATGGACAGCACATGATTGAGGACATGAAGAGAAGGAGCAGTGGTGGGGGACCAGGCAGTAAGTATGCTTTTTTTCCCCCATTTTTCTCCACCGTGGCCCCATTTCGTGGGTGCAGATCTCTCCTCCTTATCTCAGCGAACACTTTAAGAAAGATCTAAAAATCTTAATTTTACTGTTTCTTGGCTCAATCTAAAAGAGTGGTCTGCAAAGTGCGGCTCTTCAGCTGTTGGGAAACTATAACTCTCATCATACATTAATATAATCTATATCAGTGGGCATGACGGGAGTTGTAGTTTCTCAACAGCTGGTGAGCCGCACTGTGCAGACCACTGATCTAAAATATGTTAAATATAGAGACAGTTGTCTGGCTTGACTAATATCTCTAGTCTTGTTCCCAAGCTCTTTTATGGGTCAGATATATCAGGGTGGCTTCTTTTAGGTGGAACAAGAAAGACAGACAGATTTCATCCTTCTTTAGAACTAACTGGAAACTCCTTGTAAGACTCCATACACCAGCTGAATTTTCTAAATACTCTCTATAATTGCTAATTATTGCAACAGGAAGATTTTGACACAATCTCTATTAGGCTTGGTTCACATCTGCGTCGGAGGTTCCCTTTGGTGAAAATGGACACCAAGGGATCCGTTTCACAACGGATACCCACGCGCCTGTTGGACCCTATTAATTACAATGGGTCCTTCAGGTTTCTGCTGTGGCATCCATAGATGGAAAAAATATGCAGCTTGCTACCCTATTTTTTCCGGCATTCCAGACGGAGCATGTGACAGAGGTTTCAAGCGGAACCTTCGACCCATATGTGAACCAAGTCTTAAGCTTCGCTCATTTATAAGCCAGGCTGATTAGGAAAGTCAGGGACAAGGTGTAAAAGAAAATATGATGAAAAAAATATGCTTGAGGAAAGTGGTATAAATGGCAGCCATCCACTATGTACACTCACCGGCCACTTTATTAGGTACACCATGCTAGTAACGGGTTGGACCCCCTTTTGCCTTCAGAACTGCCTCAATTCTTCGTGGCATAGATTCCACAAGGTGTTGCAACGATGCTCAATTGGTACCAAGGGGCCCAAAGAGTGGCCAAGAAATATTCCCCACACCATGACACCACCACCACCAGCCGGAACCGGGGATACAAGGCAGGCTGGGTGCATGCTTTCATGTTGTTGTCGCCAAATTCTGACCCTACCATCCGAATGTTGCAGCAAAAATCGAGACTCATCAGACCAGGCAACGTTTTTCCAATCTTCTACTGTCCAATTTCGATGAGCTTGGGCAAATTGGAGCCTCAGTTTCCTGTTCTTAGCTGAAAGGAGTGCACCCGGTGTGGTCTTCTGCTGCTGTAGCCCATCTGCCTCAAAGTTCGCCGTACTGTGCGTTCAGAGATGCTCTTCTGCCTACCTTGGTTGTAACGGGTGGCTATTTGAGTCACTGTTGCCTTTCTATCAGCTCGAACCAGTCTGCCCATTCTCCTTTGACCTCTGGCATCAACAAGGCATTTCCGCCCACAGACTGCCGCTCACTGGATGTTTTTTTCTTTTCGGACCATCTCTGTAAACCCTAGAGATAGTTTGTGCGTGAAAATCCCAGGAGATCAGCAGTTTTCTGAAATACTCAGACCAGCCCTTCTGGCACCAACAACCATGCCACGTTCAAAGGCACTCAAATCACCTTTCTTCCCATACTGATGCTCGGTTTGACTGCAGGAGATTGTCTTGACCATGTCTACATGCCTAAATGCACTGAGTTGCCGCCATGTGATTGGCTGATTAGAAATTAAGTGTTAACGAGCAGTTGGACAGGTGTACCTAATAAAGTGGCCGGTGAGTGTATATATACAACACCAATATAGAAATACTACCAAGAATCAAAAATATATATATACAAAAACTTTATCTATCAAAAGATCCCATAAAAACACAAAAATACATAGACAAAATACATATAGCTAAAAATGGTGGTGCCACAAAGATACAGCCCCACACTAGGTGGTATATATAAGGTGCATAATAATATCAAATAGATGGCATAGTATATAGCAAAATACACAAATAAATATATAGTAATCAATGATATGTACACATAGAATCACCCATAAATAGAGCACATACACACCCAGAGGAGGCACAGAAAGACCCCAACGCGCGTTTCTCCACACCTGGCTTCGTCAGGGGGTAACACAAAACAAACTCCACCTCTCTTATAAAGCTATCAAGGCCAATAGAATAAAGAAATAAACAGCTGAAATGAATAGCCACTGTTACCTTGTGTTCCCGGTAATAGAAGTATCCCATTGTTGCCACTGAATCAGTCACATGAATACCGGACCACGTGCGACGCCAGCACGCAGCCCGGAAACACGGACATCATCAGAAGAGGACAAGGGATATAGAACGCACATCTGCCGGCACGGCGTCCGTAACCGGCGCATGCGCAACAAAAATAAACCCACCAAAAATGGCGGAATCCATAAATAAAGACACTGGAGTCCAGCATATAATAATGAATAGGAGACACACCAAAAATGGCGGCCCACAGTCAGGGAAAGGGTGTAAAAGAAAATATGATGAAAAAAAAATATGCTTGAGGAAAGTGGTGTAAATGGCAGCCATCCACACTATGCATATATAGTCTCAGACTAATGCTAGCCCAAAAAGTCTTATATGACTGATCACTTTTTCAGTAGACATCAGTCAGACATTGGCTATCATTTGTGCAAAACATTGCTTGAAATGTTCAAAGTCAACCATTTTGGCCTACTATTATCTAACCTGTATGACTAGCTTTAAAGAGGTGTCCCCCATCTCAAACAATTATGGCATATCGACCATGCCATAAACATGTGATAGTTGCAGGTCCCACCTATGAGATCTACAACTATCTTGACTATAGTTGGATCTCCCTCTCCGTTCTGCACAGAGACTTCCAGTGGCCCCTCTTCAAGGTAGTTGCGGGTCCTAGAAGTGGGACTCGCCTTATCACCCATTTATGGCGTACCCTATTGATCTGCCATAAATGTCTAAGATGGTAATATCCCTTTCATGAAAAGGATATGGACCAGAAGAAGCACTATAAAGCGTGAAACGCATAGTCCTGCTTCGATTTACTAACAGTTTCTTAATTATATAACTGTCTAGCGTCATAAGTCCTTCTTTTTCCTTTATCCGCACTGTATGCAAGTTGTGATTTATACTATATTTCTTATAAAGGAGTAACCGCTAAGGCTAAGCACTCACAGCATAGAACAAAATACATTGGAAAGCCGACAGCATTTTGTCCTATGCAGAACCGCAAGTTTTTGCCGCTGATTTGCGCAAAAACCGCGGTCGGTTTTAGTTTTTGTCGTCGGACTGTACAATTGAATGTATGGGAATCCTACGGCAAACCGCGGGACTCCAGCGGTTAAAACAGTCAACAGTCCCTCTTTGTTGACATATGTGCACTGTCATTGGCCAAGTCTAAATTTTTTTCTTCTTTCCTAGATGGTTGGTATCTCTCACATCAAAGCTTGTACATATTACTTGACCTTCAAATGCCTTTACATGCGCTTAAAGAGTTAATACGACTATTGCATGAAATATCATCCTTATCATAACAGAGATCTATACAATGAAATAGTTACCGACCACCTCTCTCTGCCATAGCAGTGGTCGGACTGGTGACGTCCCTCCTTGCTGTGTTAGATGGAGCTATTAGCTCTTTGATCTTATCTTTCAACTGAGAAAAACTTTAACCCCTTAGAGTTATTGACCAGGGAGCATCCTTGTACCAGGTATGCAGAGCACATTTATATGTACTTTTATCAAGGACAACAGAGAAAGAGGTGTGGTGACATCACTCCCTGCTTTGTCTTAATATCAGGATGGAGCTTCTCAGTCTCTAGTCTTATCTTTCTTCTGAGAAAAACTTTACCCCTTAAAGCTATTGACCTGGTAGCAGCTTTGCACCATCCTGTCAGGTCTACAGAGCACATTTAGGTGTAATTCTATCAAGGATAGCAGAGAAAGAGGCATGAGAACATTACTCCCTGCTGTGTCTTAATATCAAGATGGAGCTTCTCAGTCTCTGATCTCATCTTTCTACTGAGAAAAACTTTAACCAATAGGGTTACTGACCAGGGAGCATCCTTGTACCATCCTGTCAGGTCTACAGAGCACATTTATGTGTAATTATTTCAAAGATAACAGAGTGGCTCAGGACTTAAAAGTGTGTCTTGGCAGAATGTAGAAACTTACTTTCATGAGAAATACAGCTCTGCTAGCTTACATTTGTAGCCAGACATCCTGCTTGGACTGTATCACTGCTTTACACAACCCTTGCATCAGTAATATAACAAGAAGCACAGCTAGGAATTGGAGCTAGCAGAGCTGAAATATCAGTCACTGCTATAGACCCGCTCACAGCATGCACATTAAGTGGGAGCCTGAAGAGGCTGTGAAAAACTAGCAAGATGGGACAACCCCTTTGATCGTGATTGCTTTAGCACTACAACCGAAAAAAATTTCCCATTTTGTTTTTTTTCCTGCTATAAACACTGTTGTTACTACAGTCCGGTTAACAAGACAGGGAGCTGTGTGCATATTTATCACCCCACCCCCAAGTCAGTGACCCATAGAACACACCCCCGGGCTCTTTTGGGAGATAAAACATTGCATTTGTACATGAATATTATCATTTGGATGTGGCGCCTAATATCATTTTAATTCGGGCTTATTGAACATTTTCATGACAGCAGATTAAAATGAGCAATTTTAAAAATGTGATTTTTATTTTTTTACATTTTTTTTCTGCAGACATCGTTTTTTTGACAACAGTCAAAATGTTACAAAGGAAATAGAATAAATTTAGTTTCATATATAAAAACAGCACATAATTTTTAAGCACAAAAAAAAAAAATTATCGAATACAGATGGCTTTTTTTATTTTGATCACATGTATTGAGATAGTAAAATTAAGCCAAACCTGTGTAATGATGCTTCCGGGTCCCTCATTGTTCTGTATCTACCTCACCTTTATTAGTTGGTTTTCTTGTGAATAACTGGTATATGTAGATAGAAAAATACATAGATATATAGAAATACACAAAAATATATATTTTTTGTTTCCGCAATAAACTTCAAAGCTTAGGACAGAAAACATAGAATCCTCATCGTTGTGTCGACTGACGGAGATAGAAGAATCTATATTAAGGCTGTGAAATAAATGAATTTTTCTGGAAGTTTTTTTCTCCAGGTTAATTGTTGTTTAAGGCAGTGTGTTGTATAATTGGTTTTTTAACGCAAGTGTTTTATGGCAGATATTATAGGTTTAACAATAGAACTTAACGTCTCCACTCTCTCCGGTATCAATGCTGCTTAAGAAAACGTGTACAGATGATATTAAGGGCCACATGTATGAAAACTGTTTAGGTCTAAAACTCACTTTGTTGCCCATAGTTTCACACGTACCTACAATGACCTGCAACGTCGGATTTTGTAGGAATTAGCCGGCACATAAGTATGATGATAGCATTTGTGTGTCCTATGAATGTAACAATATACATAGAAATCAATTTATTCTCATTAAAATTGAACCTTATTTCTATTTTTGATACAGACAGTCCCCGGGTTATGAATGGGATAGGGACTGAAGGTTTGTTCTTAAAGGGGTTTTGCCACGAAGTAAAATTGACGTGGAAAGCTTGCAAATGAAATAACAAACATTTTCACCATTCATTATTATTAAAAATTCTGCACCGTTTTTTGTTTTAGCTGCTCCTTTAGTGATCCATTGTTTACAGCTCGTCTCCAGGGGATACGACCAGGGCTGAGAGCTCCTCAGTCCTGGTCGCACATGCTCAGACATCACCTCTCCTGTCAGGCAGCTATTGAGTGTTCAAACCCCAGGTGCGGTCATTCTACTCACGTCCTCTGTACTCCTTGGTAATTAGTCAAACATTACAAATAAATAAAAAAGAAACCTCAATTAAGTCTGTGCATTGATAAAGTTTAAACAAAACAACAGGTTCGGTTCCTGCCGGGATTTGAACCTAGGACCCTTGTGCCTGGAGGCAAAAACTTTACCTCTCAGCTACTCACAATGCTTTACATAAACAGACCTTTCTATGACTACAGAGAGGAAAGGCATGGTGATGTCATCCTGCTGGGTCACATGATAGGCAATTCAAACAAATCACACACGCCCCCTTCTGAGCACACAGAGCTGAAGAGCTGGATGCAGAAGGTATGAAATGAGATCATGGCAAAACCCCTTTAAGTTGAATTTTTTATGTAAGTCAGAACAGGTACATTTATTAAATGTAACTCCAGCACAAAAGTTTTTTTTTTTAGTTTTGAATAGTGCAGGGAAGGGTTTTTACATTTGTTTTGCGGTCTGTGTTCCTGTTAAGAAGATTTCACCTCATTTTCCAGTGGCATGCTGGAACTTTTTGTTCCACAGCTACTATCTGCTGTGGAACATGGAACTACAAGTGCCAGCATTCCCCAAAGTCTCTATTTGTAACTAGAGGACAAATGTAAGTCGAAACGTTGTAAGTCGGGGACTGGCTATATTTGCATTTTTTTGGGGGGAGGGGGCAGATACATTGAAAGAGTTTAAAATCAGCAGCAATTTAATGTAATCTGAAATTATTATTTACTGTGACAGAAATAACCTCAAATATATCATTGAACGAGATTGATTGATTTGAGGCAAATGTATATATTCAAAGTGATTCTTCACTTTTTATCATAATGAAGGCAAATCTAAAAAAAAGGAAAAAAATTGGTATATTTTTAATTAGTTAAAACAAATTGATTAATTAAAATTATATTTTTAATTTATTTTGACTTAAAATTTATTTATTTTTTTAATTTTGGATTTAAATTTTTTTTTATACAGCAGATCTGACATGATGATTTTCATAGTTTCAGTTTCAAGAACTGATTGCTCGGTATCTCGAATTAAAGCTGGCCATAGACATTAGACTAATGTCAGATGATTCTGCCAATTTCAGTGGGACTGCTAATGACCTAAAGTTTATGGGGCCTTTTTGACTCTTCCCCAAGAGAAGATGTTATAGAGGAGAGAAGGATCGGACAGTTAGATTTCAACTTCCCAGATCCCTTTTTGTTTTCAGAGGGGAAAAGTCGGCCTCAGAGGCCTTGGTTAACGTCCCTCTCCCCAATGAGAATACATGTACACTCAGCCAAAGAAAAGCTGTAAGTCAAATTAGCATTTGGTCAACAGCAATCTGAAGTGTATGGCCAGCTTAAAAGGAACCTGTCAGGGGGCTTATGCTGCCCTATCTGAGAATAGAACATGATAGAGGGAGAGAAGCTGAGCTCGGTGGTATACAGATTTATATTTAAAGCAGGATTTCAGAGTAAAAAGCAGAGCAAATATTAAAAGAGAAAGTGAGAGTCCTGATTATCCCGCCCACATACAGAAGTTGACAGTTTACTCTGTATAGTCTGCAAAAAAATGGGAATCTAGCAAGAGAATCAAGAGTGACTTTTAATTACTATATTTACTATTTTGCCATAGGCAAACTTAAACTCTATCAGTTCTCAATCTATAAAGCACCAAAACTTAACTTTTATTATGTATAACACTTAACCTCTATACTCACTATTTAAAAACCTAATTTCTAACTTCTCAATTTGTCCCTTTCTAATTGTGAAGGAATAACTCATTTTCTATTATCAAGTCTGGTGGAACACCACCTATTAACAGGGGAACCTTATATATACAATGATTTACTAACTCCAATAAGGGATCCAAAACATCCTACTTGGGCAATATTCCCTAATCTAATGGACATGAAACATATAAGGTTTCCTTGTGAGACCCTCTGCAGCGGGTGATACTGTAGGAAGAGGTAGGAAATCACAAATTAAAATGTCATGCCTGACATTTTAATGCCTGGTCACCACGATTAAGGAAAAGCTTCGATCTCTAGTGGCTTATGCTAGTGCCACATATGCGTTAAATATGGTGTTATCCTCCATGTACCGTTTTTATACAAGTTGGAAATAAAGAATTGGAGTTTTATCCAAGTTTGGTCTGGTCGCTCGGATGAAGCTGGCTACATTTTACCTATATATCACAGAGCTCAGCTTCTCTCCTCTATCATATAACCCTATATATCACAGAGCTCAGCTTCTCTCCTCTATCATATATCCCTATATATCACAGAGCTCAGCTCCTCTCCTCAATCATATAACCCTATATATCACAGAGCTCAGCTTCTCTTCTCTATCATATAACCCTATATATCACAGAGCTCAGCTCCTCTCCTCTATCATATAACCCTATATATCACAGAGCTCAGCTCCTCTCCTCTATCATATAACCCTATATATCACAGAGCTCAGCTCCTCTCCTCTGTCATATAACCCTATATATCACAGAGCTCAGCTCCTCTATCATATAACCCTATATATCACAGAGCTCAGCTTCTCTCCTCTATCATATAACCCTATATATCACAGAGCTCAGCTTCTCTCCTTGATCATATAACCCCATATATCACGGAGCTCAGCTCCTCTCCTCTCCTTTATCATATAATCCTATATATAACAGAGCTCAGCTTCTCTCCTCTATCATATAACCCTATATATCACAGAGCTCAGCTTCTCTCTATCATATAACCTATATATCACAGAGCTCAGCTTCTCTTCCCTATCATATAACCCTATATATCACAGAGCTCAGCTCCTCTCCCTCTATCATATAACCCTATATATCACAGAGCTCAGCTTCTCTCCCTCTATCATATAACCCTATATATCACAGAGCTCAGCTTCTTTCCTCTATCATATAACCCTATATATCACAGAGCTCAGCTCCTCTCCTCTATCATATAACCCTATATATCACAGAGCTCAACTCCTCTCCCTCTATCATATCCAGCTTTCAGATAGGGTAGTAAAAACCATTTGACAGGTTTACTTTAATTTTTTAAAATTTTAACTCAAAACAACATATACAAGTAAAAAAGGAAATGTATTCCTTGAATAACAACCTCTATGTACATGTACCTATGAAACATTTATTTACACGAGGAGGTGGTTTGTATAATGGGATTTGGGTGCACTTTGATATGAAAACCAAAAGAGAACCCTTCTACTTAAATCAGGATAGTTAAAAACAGTAGGAGGTTCAACTTTTTGGATTTCATGGTAATAGTTGTACATGAAACGGTCGCAGGCGATGGTCTGACAAGTATGGATATGTCATGCTGTTAGGCTAAGCTGACGTCTGCACCAAGTTAAACAAAGAAAGTTTTTGAACCTAGAATATAATTTAAATGTTAAAATAATGGATAAAAAGGAAAATATTTATTGATGTGTTTTTAAAAATTAAAATAATCAATGTCGTGGTGGCGCTGTGAACATCTTCGGAAATAGGAATGTGATTTTGCAAAGTGTGTGACTTGTATACAATATGTAAATAAAGATCTGACGGAGGAGGTCGTTGGACAGATTCAGAGATTTCTATCTTGTATTGAGATTTTAAATTTTCTCTTAAATTAGAATTAACCATCAAATTATCAGAATTTTCGTTTTACCGTGTAGGAAGTTGCAGAATCATCTACCATAGAGTTAAAAGGAAAGTCTAAAATTTTGAGAAATGCTTCATTAACAAATTTTATTTGAGGGTAATTTATTAATAGTTCCCAATTTTATTTCATTATCGGTTCAATGGTTCCCAAATTGAGCATTATTTAAAAAAAAAAAAAAAGTTTTGTCACTCTGAGACCTAAAAAATTGTCTCAAATTTTTTTTATTTTTTGCAACATGTACAATAAAGCACAAGTATTTTCATAGCACAATGCCTAGGCAAGTTTTATTTTATTTTTTTTTTAAAGATATTGACTTTAATTTTACATTTTTGGGTGGAGGGATTTGGGGAAGCAGGTAATAGAAAACTTTTTTTAAAATCAAGAAAAAATAATCATCTTTATTATGTCACATCAATTGCCAAAAAAACTTGAGGTAATCCAATTCCTTCCATGTTTTATTTTTCTTTATTTCTAATATATTTACTATATGTAAGTGTCTTTCTATGACAATTTTTGTGATGAAAAAACAGCAAATTTTTTTTATGTTCAAATTTTAGTTACATTTTCCCAGTGTGTTCCACTGTTTGGAAGCTCTTTGTCTTCTTTATTTTGAGATATATTTTTGTCAAAGTCTATGTATATAATGGTTAACAAAGCACATGACAATTATTTTTTTTTTTTAAATATTTAACAAAAATAAAAAACCTGCCAATAAGCACAGGACAAGTAGATTACTGGTCTAGAAATTTACGTTCTTGCTGTTTGGAGAAATGGATTCCAAATTGAATTCCATTTTTGGAATACACAATATTTCTCAGATTGTGTCACTTACCTTTGGTCTCATACTAGTAGCTTTCTGTTTGCAAAACTACAACTCCTTTCCAGTCTTGTGTTACTGATCTTCCATCCACCCTCTAAGGCTTTGTTCACACAGTAGAATGTGGTATACATTCTGGTCCAGAATTCTTGTGCATTCTGCTCGGAATCAATGACTTCTTAGATTTTAATGGGAATTCACAACAAAGTTCATATCAGGAGTTCTTGCTGCGGAAAATAATAAGTGAGTTGTGACTTCTTAATGCAGGGTCCATACAGATTGCGCATGATAAACGCGTGTCAATTAGATAGGACGCGGTAAGCCTTATCAGTATCATACTGGGGTGCTTGAGGCCCACAAGTGGAGTTGAGTCTTGGAGCAAAACAGCGGTGTTGATTCTTGGGGAACACCAGTGGAGTTGATGCTATGGGCCCACCAGTGAAGTTGATTCTTAGTGCCCACCAATGGAATTGATTCTTGGGAGTCACCAGTAGAGTTGATTCTTGGGACCCACTAGTGGAGTTGATTTTTGGGAGTCACTAGTAGAGTTGATTCTTTTGGTCCACCAGTGGAGTTAATTCTGGGGGAACACCAATGGAGTAAATTCATGTGGCCCACCAGTAGAGTTGATTCTTGGGGCCCAACAGTGAATTAAATTCTTGGTGCCCAACAGTGGAGTTGATTCATGGGCCCACCAATGGAGTAAATTCTTGTGGCCCATCATTGAAGTTGATTCTTGGTGCACACCAGTGCAGTTGATTCTTGGTGCCCACCAGTGCAGTTGATTCTTGGTGCCCACCAGTGCAGTTGATTCTTGGGGCCCACCAGTGAAGTTGATTCTTGGGACCCACTAGTGGAGTTGATTTTTGGGAGTCACTAGTAGAGTTGATTCTTTTGGTCCACCAGTGGAGTTAATTCTGGGGGAACACCAATGGAGTAAATTCATGTGGCCCACCAGTCGAGTTGATTCTTGGGGCCCAACAGTGAAGTTGATTCTTGGGGCCCAACAGTGGAGTTGATTCTGGGGGCCCACCAATGGAGTAAATTCTTGTGGCCCATCATTGAAGTTGATTCTTGGTGCACACCAGTGCAGTTGATTCTTGGTGCACACCAGTGCAGTTGATTCTTGGGGCCCAACCAATGAAGTTGATTTTTGGGGCCCACCAGTGAAATTTATTCTGGGACCCACCAGTGGAGTTGATTCTTGAGGCCCACCAATGGAGTAAATTCTTGTGGCCCATCATTGAAGTTGATTCTTGGTGCACACCAGTGCAGTTGATTCTTGGGGCCCACCAGTGAAGTTGATTCTTGGGGCCCTCCAGTGGAGTTGATTCTGGGGGCCTGCCAATGGAGTAAATTCTTGTGGCCCATCATTGAAGTAGATTCTTGGAGCCCACCAATACAGTTGTTTCTTGAGGCACACCTCACAGTTACTGTACATGACTCGTGAACTCTGTCTCTTGCTTTCCTCCTCTCTTTCTCGGCTTTTCTCCCTGAAATGTAGCCCCAGACCTGGCATGCCCAGGAACCCACAATACCCAGAGATCTGCTAGGGATTTTCTTTGCTCTCTGGTGGGCCAGTTTGAGCTTGAGCCCCACCGAAAGAAGCTTATCCTTCTCCAAAACGGTGTCAAAGTCTACTTCATATAAAATAAAAATTCTGATCCACAACAGGTTTTTTCAGATCAAAAAACACGGCCAAACAATGAAGTCGTGCAAAAGTGCAATTGATAAGTAGACATGACTTTACTATATTTTTTTATTTTCCCTATTTTTATTGTCTATTCTTTCTGTTTTTTTATATTTTCTGTTGTAACATTTCTTTTTTTTTGCCATAGACAAATAAGGTTCAGGTCGGCAATAGGCTTTTTTGCTTTTTTTGGAGGTGCACACAAAATTAAGGTTACTCAAAGTGACAAAACAATGGGCGACATGTATGAACGGGGCCGCGGCAGAAGTCTGGCATATTTTCATTTACTATAGTTTTAAATCGCCCACACGCCAATATCAGGCACATTACAGAGCGCCCGCGGCACTTTGTAATAAGCCTGATTTCGGGGGGCGTGCAGGAGGCGGGGCGCACTAGAACCGTATGAAGCTATAGATTTATAGCTTCAGTACGGCAAGTCCAAGTGCATTACTGCTGTAATAGGTAAACAACTTTCAAAGTGGTTTACCTAAGCCAGAAGCGTCGTCTTAGCGCTAGAATGTGCCTGATTTATGACCCGCATTAGAGCAGGTTCATAAAGCAGGTGCATTCTACACTATTATAATGTGCACAATAATTTCTGTCTAAACGCCAAAAATCATACATGTCGTCCAAAATGTATTCAAGTTTTTCTTTCACGGGCTGCATTTTACATTTGCTCTAAGATACAATGTATTTAAAATTTGGTCGCGTGTTGGCATTGCGTGAGAAATTAAATAAGAAAATCGCATTTTGTAATAGTACAAAAATCTTTTCCGTTTTTGTAAGCTGTAGATACATTTTACCGAATCTGCATCTGTTCTGTACAAGGGGGAGGTGGCCTTTTTATTTCTATTTATTAAACACGGCCTTTGTTCCCTTCTTCACCAGGTAATTTACTGTTCTCATTGGTTGTGTACTTGGTTCCAATGAAATTAATTGGCTGTGTACTGGTTCCAGTGAAATCCATTTTGGCTGTGTACTTGGTTCTAATGAAATCCATTCGCTGTGTACTTGGTTCCAATGAAATCGATTGGCTGTGTACTGGTTCCAATGAACTTGGTCGGCTGTGTACTGGTTCCACTCAAATCAATTGGCTGCGTACATGGTTCCAATTAAATTAATTGGCTGTGTACTTGGTTCCAATGAAATCCATTGGCTGTGTACTGGTTCCAGTGAAATCCATTTTGGCTGTGTACTTGGTTCCAATTAAATCAATTGGCTGTGTACTTGGTTCCATTGAAATTAATTGGCTGTGTACTTGGTTCAATGAAATCCATTGGCTGTGTACTGGTTCCAGTGAAATCCATTTTGGCTGTGTACTTGGTTCCATTGAAATTAATTGGCTGTGTACTTGGTTCCAATGAAATCCATTGGCTGTGTACTTGGTTCCAATGAAATCCATTGGCTATGTACTGGTTCCAGTGAAATCCATTTTGGCTATGTAGTTGGTAACAATTAAATCAATTGGCTGTGTACTTGGTTCAAATTAAATTAATTGGCTGCATACTTGGCTCCAATTAAATTAATTGGTTGTGTACTTGGTTCCTATAAAATCAATTGGTTGTGTACTTGGTTCCAGTGAAATCCATTTTGGCTGTGTAATTGGTTCCAATGAAATTAATTTGTTGTGTACTTGGTTCCAATGAAATTAATTTGTTGTGTACTTGATTCCAATGAAATTAATTGGTTGTGTACTTGGTTACAATGAAATCCATTGGCTATGTACTTGTTTCCAATTAAATCATTTGAATTTGCACTTATAAATATTTGTATGGTCCTCCCCAAAAAAATCTATCTCTTATTTTTTTTTTTTCTACATGGATGGATTTTAACCGTTATTGTGCTGGGGTCCTCGTCAACTGGTGCAAACTACACTTTAACATCAGGGAGCTGCCTCTATTCAGTGATAAGCTAGCAGTTGTTACTGTAATACACACATCTTTACTGTAATGAACCTTGCACTGTAAAGGTTAGTACTAGATAATATCTTAAGACTAGTTTTTTGTATCTTTATTATATCTTAAAACTGTAACTTTTTTTGTACATTGTAATTATGACAATATTGTTTGTTCCCCACTGTCCCCCGCTTCCCAGTATTTAATTTGTGTTTTACAAGTAACCATATGATAAAAAAAGGTTATTTAATAACATGGTGCAAATATAATGAATATGTAATATATATATGGCGCCTATCAGACCTATCTCCTCATTCTACCACCTGGTGCTACATTCACGGCATCTAGAACCTAACAGGGTGCTATGATAACTAAAAAAAATGGACCTTACCTACTTGTATCATGGTATTAAATAGCCATCTGTGTGAGTTGAGTAATTCAATATTGGGTGCTACAGTGGTCTTCGAGGAGGAGGACATATGGTTGGGAAAGGCTTTCATATTTTAGCTCTTCTAGATGATCTGAAATCCAGATCCATATCAAACTGACCTATTATGTTGCATTCAAAAAGTTGAATAAGATTGCTCACTTTCTTTTGTTAGTGTGATATATAAAACTGAACTGTAATTGTAACTTCAGATCATATTTCAGCTATAGTACATTATAATATAAGCTACAAATACTTTTTATTTTTTTATTGTTTTGGTGGGAAAGTTTATTCATAATACATTGTTAGGGCGTGTTCAGAATTCATTCTTTTTTTTTTTTAAAAAAAAATTGTTTTTGTTAAATTACAGAATTTTACCATTTTAGAAATTTGAAATTTAAAGGGGTTCTCTGATTTGGCCAATCCCTACTTGTTAGAAGGTTCATTTGATAGTAAGAAGATCACAAAGAGTTCACCTGCTATGGGAAAATCTAGTGCCTTATGTATGAAAACGGTCTAGCAGGAAGACTGTCCTTGTTGCCCATAGCGACCAATCAGAGCCAATAGCAACCAATCAGAGCTCATAGCAACCAATCAGAGCTCATAGCAACCAATCAGAGCTCAGCTTTTATTCTATATAGTGCGCAGGAAGAATGACAGGGGACCTCTGATTGGTTGCTGTGGGCTCTGATTGGTTGCTATGGGCTCTGATTGGTTGCTATGATCTCTGATTGGTTACTATGGGCTCTGCTTGCTATGGGCTCTGATTAGTTGCTATGGGCTCTGATTGGGTGCTATGAGCTCTGATTGGGTGCTATGGGCTCTGATTGGGTGCTATGGGCTCTGGTTGCTATGGGCTCTGATTAGTTGCTATGGGCTCTGATTGGGTGCTATGAGCTCTGATTGGGTGCTATGGGCTCTGATTGATTGCTATGATCTCTAATTGGATAATATGTGCTGTGGTTGGCTGCTATGGGCTATGATTGGTTGCTATGGGCAACAAAGACATTTAAAGACTTAATTTAAGACCGTTTTGATAAATAAGGCCTTTTGGGTCTTATGTATGAACACTGTCTATTAGTAAGACTTTCTTTGTTGTCCATAGCAAACAGCGCCCATAGCAGCCAACCACAGCACATAGCGACCAATCATAGCCCATAGCAACCAATTAGAGATCATAGAAATCAATCAGAGCTCATAGCAACCAATCAGAGCTCATAGCAACCAATCAGAGCTCATAGCACCCAATCAGAGCCCATAGCAACCAGCGCCCATAGCAACCAATCAGAGCCTATAGCAACCAATCAGAGCTTATAGCAGCCAATCAGAGCCCATAGCAACCAATCAGAGCTCATAGCAACCAATCAAAACTCCCCTTTCATCCTTCCAGAGCACTATGTAGAATAAAAGCTGAGCTTTGATTGCTTGCTATGGGCTCTGATTGGTTGCTATGGGCTCTAATTGGTTGCTATGGGCTCTAATTGGTCGTTAAGAGCTCTGATTAGTTGCTATGGGTTTTTATTGGTTTCTATGGGCTCTGATTGCTTGCTATGGGCTCTGAATGGTCACTATGGGCAACAAGGACAGTCTTACTGATAGATAATTTTCATACATAAGTCCCCTAGGACGACATGTATGAAAATTGACACAGACTAGACGGTTGTACTTCTTAGTAAGTTAGTGCAGTATTCGTCAGTATGTAGGAAAGTGTCTTACAGCACTTTGTAAATGTGAGCTGTTACGAGCCGTTTATGCACAAAAAAGTGTCTGCGCCAAAATTTGTCTCAGCCGCACCACTACGAAATCGGTATGGATTAGTCCGACACTTTTGCGCTACATTCTGTGGAGCCACATTCATAAATGTGGCTAATCTTATGAATCTGGCGCCACAAGCCCCCTAAGATTTGGCCATGCAAAACTGTCGGGGGTGTCGGACGTGCGCCAGTTTTTGGCAAAAGACCTTGTAAAAATGTGTCGGACAGAGGCAACGACATATTTTTTGCGCAAATCACACCAGCCCCTTTCATACATGTCGCCCATAGTATTGAATTTCCCTGCACTGCCCCCACAGGGGAAATGAAGTATTACACAGTATCCATTCAGATCAGTGGGTTGACTATGTAAAGTGAGAAAGGACAGGTCCTCCAGAGCAGTGTTCCTCACCGCCAGTTGTCTAGGCCCACCAATAGGTCATGTTTTTAGAATTTCCTTAGACTTGCACAGGTGATATAATTATTGTCAGTGCATTCTATGGAATATCCCAAAAACCTGGTGGTGGGCCTAGAGGACTGGTGTTAAGGATGTTATATATGTAACTGCTCCCCACTCTGGCCAAGAGACGAGGAGCCTGAATGGGGACGCCTACAATTCCTTAATAGGGTGTAATGGAAATGGGTGTAATCAGGGCTGGGACAAGGTGTTCTGGTGCCCTAGGAAAATAAGGCAAAAATCGCCCCAGATGGAAAATTCAGCCCACTCCATGCTTCCTTGCACCCCCTTTTCTGCCTGGGAGGCACTAGGCGGTCGCCTATCTTCACCTACCCATCGTCCTGGCCCTGGGTGTAATGGAAATGGGTTTTCTAAACTGGCCAACCCCATTGAGCGTAGTGAATGGCTTATTGTGTATATTAAGAATTAGCCATAAAAAAAAAACACCATCAAATTTATCTTCTTTCTCCTAAACACGACATCATACATTGACATAAATCATCTGTTTTGATATTTTGATGGTTGTCCAAATTTTTTTAAATCTGTATATATAATGTATGAACATGACTGTTTTACATATGGGATAAAAATTTTTTTTTTTAAATCCAGTGCGAATTACACAACTGACCAGTGAAGAAGGAACTCGAATACGGTTCCATGTGTGTAAATGTGCTGTAGCCCTATAAGAGTCTATGTATGGAAACTTTATACAGCTATCCTCTTAGTTGGATAAACCAGTAAGGGTGGTGTTCAGCTGTTTTGAGGCAGTTTTTCATGGTTTTTTTTTGTTTTGTTTTTTAGCCAGAGCCAAGAATAAATCCAAAGGGATTAGGAGATCTGAAAGAAGGAATTTTATTTTTCTTCTGGCTTTGGCGCAGAAAATTGCAACAAAAATGATGTGTGTGAAACCACCTTGAGGGGTACCTTCCAAAAACCCTAGAGGGCTACTTATTTAAAAGCATAATTTAAAAAATGCTTTTTTTGTTGTTTTATATATTTCTTGCAATAAGTGGACAGACACACACTCATCAATAATTTTATCAGAGGCATTTCTGCAATAAATGAGATACGTTCTATTTTGAGAAAAAAATGATGCATGATTTACGAAAAATTTAGAAGATTCTCAAACCACTTTTTTTGCTTATTGAAGCCGACATGACCCCAACCACAAGCATGGTAAGGGTATAGGCATTTCGACCACCTTCATAAGAATGTGGTCTCCTAAAAGCTATGGACACCTTTGACATGAAAAAAATATATTTTACATATATTAGTACAATTAGGGCCACATGTACCCTGTTTCCCCGAAAATAAGACATCCCCGAAAATAAGACAATTCCCCTGATAAAATAGGTCCCACCCGAAAATAAGACCTTAGTGCATTTTTATATGCAATTCTGAAGTTTGGCTGCTGATTGCTGATGTTTGTGATGAAACTCACTACAGTATATTAATACATGTGGATTTTTGTCTCAACTGTAAATGGTGAATTCTTGTTCATGGAAAAAATAATGGGAATCCCCTAAAAATAAGCCTTAGATCATCTTTAGGAGCAAAAATTTATAGAGACACTGTTTCTTAGTTTGGGGGGGAAAACAGGATATGAATACTGTCTAGGTCTAAAATTCTCATTGTTGCCCATAGCAACTAATCAGAGCACCCCTTTCATGGGGGCGCTCTGATTGGTTGTTATGAGCATCAAAGAGAGTTTTAGACCTAGACAGTTTTCATACATGTAGCCCTTAGTTCAAAAAATTGGACTAAATTTCGGGTTGCAAAATCCATGGCTTCATTCATTTTATGACCCAATTGCTCTTAGTTTCAGACTTTTCTCACAAGAGCATGTTCATTTTAGTAATACGAACTAGATGTGAGGTCTGAGGTTCCAGAATACTGCTGCCTTTACTAGCTTCATCCCTAGACTGGTGTCCCCTTCAACAGCCTATGAGGAGTCACGTATCTCCTGTACTGACAGACAGTGATGCTGAGAAGTGTGTGACTCCCCCTACCTTGCCTTGCACAGTCTGCCATAGGTGCTCTCCTATCTCTCACTTTGAAAAGATACTGTACATGGCCTGTGTGTGATTTACCTTTCTGCAGCCCATGGGGAATCATGTCTCTCGTGTACTGACAGACACTGATGCTGAGAAGTGTGTGCTTCCCCTTTCCTTGCCCTGCAGAATCTACCATAGGTGCTCTCCTCTCTTTCACTTTGAAAAGATACTGTACATGGCCTGTGTATGATTTACCTTTCTGCAGCCCATGTGGAATCATGTCTCTCGTGTGCTGACAGACACTGATGCTGAGAAGTGTGTGCTTCCCGCTCCCTTGCCCTGCAGAATCTATCATAGGTGCTCTCCTACTCTCAATTCTGAAAAGATTCTGTTCCCCCCCCCAAATTTTTCTACGTAGCACTGTGTGTGATTTACCTTCTACAGCCCTTGGAGGGAATCATGTTTTCTCTGTGTGACAGACATGTGTGAGAAGTGTGTGATTACCCTTCCCTTTGCAATACACAGTCTGCCATAGTTGCTGTCCTCTATCACTATGAACAGGTACTTAGTATGTGTGTGATTTACCCTTCTACATCCCATGAGGAGTCACGTTTCTCCTGTACTGACAGACACTGATGCTGAGAAGTGTGTGATTCCCCTTCCCTTAGAATGCACAGTCTACCATAGGTGCTCTACTCTCTCTCTTTGAAAACATACATAGCCTGTGTGTGATTTAACTTTCTATATCCCATGAGGAATCATGTCTCTCCTGTTCTGACCGACACTGATGCTAAGAAGAGAGTGATTCCCCCTCTCTTGCTCTGCACAGTCTGTAATAGGTGCTTTCCTCTCTTGCTCTGAAAAGATACATAGCTTGTGTGTTATTACCCTTCTACAACCCATGTGGAGTCACATCTCTCCTGTGCTGACAGACACTGATGCTGAGAAATGTGTAAATTCCCCCTTCTTTGCCCTGCACAGTCTACTGTAGGTGCTCTCCTCTCTCTGTCTCTGAACAGATACATAGCCTTTGTGTGAGTCTTACCTTCACACTGTTGACTACTGTGAGTGCTTTCCTTTCTATCTACATCCAGTGTGATCTGCCCTCCCTAAAGACTCGGATGCTTCCCTATATCTCCATACTGTAATCTGCCATTAACTACCTCCTCCCCTTCCCTGTTCTGTTCTGCGAGAAGGAAGGGGGAGTGCAGAGAAAGCTCACTGAGTGGGGAAAGTGTGTTTTCAGATTCAGCAGCACAGCCAGCTAGGTGAAGAAGTTGAATACACTCCACAGCAGCTAAATTCTGGGATATTTTATTGAGGACTATTTAGCATCTTTGGAAGCAAATTACCAATAAAAAGGGTTCAATGTAAAGGTGTCCATAGTCTTTAACTGTTGACTCAGACTGTCTAGGATTTGATAGTCCACGACTATTGCTGTTGATTGAAGATATTGATCGATACACAAATGCAGTAATCAGGAGAAAGCTTTAGGTCTACTCATTTGGCCCACACACCTAATGACTAGATGGGTCCGTTCCAGCATGGGTGGCAAAATTTACTGCACTTAGTTTTAGCTGAATTATTGACTTGTGGCCTGGCTTTGTCGAATACTTGATTTTGAGAGTGTTTGTGAGTACTTTTTTTGTAAAGCTTCTACTTGCAAATCACAGTAATTTAATTTTTTATAATAAAGACGAGCAAATCAATTTGTCCGATTTTGCTTAAACAAAGTTCCTTTTTCCGTTAAATATAATGGTAATTTGGGATTCCCTCATCATTTGCATAAAAAAGCAAACCTCCAAAAAAGGTCTTATTGATTTGCCAAATGTACAGTAATGGGGTGGGGGGTCTCAATGTAATTTGCGAGTCAGGCAAATAAATTGTTTTATCTCTATATCATTTTGTGCTTTAAAACCACAGCGGGACAGACCCGGGGTTACAAGCATTGATTTTTTTTTAAATGCTTTAAAACCCAATTTTCTCTCGTGTTACGAGCTCCTAAGTGTCCGGCACCACCTATGTCAGCACAATTTATTCTATTAGCGTGAGTGTTCTATTAGTCATCTCGTCGCCTATCATTTATAGGAGCCTACAGATGCATCTATCTCATGTTGTTTGCTTAAAAGTGCCTGGATCACTTCGGATTTGTGAACCCCTTTTGGCAAGCAGAAGGTTTAAGCCATTTTCTGTATTAAACTCATATTTTGATTTATTTTTTTATGTTCCATTTTGTTGATTAGGTCTTTTTTTTTTTCCTGTTTACCTTCAGCCCAAACTTTATTTTATAATTTTTTTTAAAATTACGATGTCCCATGTTCCGTTGCCAATTAGTAAAAAATAGTATATGTGTTCTGATTATTAACAGCCTATGGCTGTAATTTTAACCAGTATAATTAATGAAAAAAATGCATAATGTTGGTGTTAAAAAAAAAAATAAAATTATAATAAAAATGTTACAAAAAAAAAAATAATAAAATGTTTGTGTAATATTGCATGGTAAAAATGTACTTAGTGCATTGAGAAATGTTGTTTAGGTCTTTGTGAAAGGATGGATTTTTTTTTTTTTTTTTTACTTTTTTTATTTATTTTAATTTTATTTTAAGTGATTGGTTTGTTTATTGGCGTCCCCACCCCCTTTTTCCTCTGAAATATGTGTTTTTTTTTGTTTACTGGGCATATTTTATTATGATTTATGAATATTATTTTTATATTCAGATTCCAGAATATTATACCTATCTGTAATAATGTTCCTTAAAACCAGGTTTGGTCATTATGTCTGTCGATGAATTGTGATAAGCAATGGAAATGAAATTGACAAATGTACGCATTTCAGTTCTCATCCGGTCAATGTATGTTAAATGGTTGAGGATGGCCCAGTTATAAAGCCAATTAGTATATAAGGGGGTTCAGGGTTTGTTTTTGGGCTCATGTGTTTTTATGAGGGGGGCACTCCCAAATATATGACTAGATGAACCTATCTGTTCACTTACGGTTGTGTTGTCGGCAGCAGTGGTCAGGCCTACTAAATTGGAAATATTACTCAAAAAAAGCAAATTGAGGATTTGTTACATCCACTATAGGGTGCTTGAGCTTCTCAGCTCCGTTCCCTAATGCCCTTGTGATATACAGATTCAGGGGAAAAAAGGGAATTTTAAAACTCCAACACCTATATGGGCTCTCCCCAAAGGGGAAAATTTTTTTCCCCTTTTTGAACCCCATTGCCCCCCCACCCAGCCCGCCAGGGATCATCTGCTCTACACTGATGGGAGCAAAGCCCGAAAAAACTGCTGCAGATTGGGGGATGCTGACTTGGTAATTCCCTTTGCTTTCTGAAAACTCAGGGTCAAAAGCAAAATTGGGATTTTTACTCCTAAGGGGGCTTTAGTTTCAGTTCCTTTTCCAAAAGCCTTGGATTGCCGATGCAGAGGGCAAAAAGGCAATTAAAACCTACAACAATTTGGTGCCTCCTAAAGGGGAAACATGTTTTTTCCCCTTTTTTCAAAAAAAAAACCTATGTCCAAAACCAGGAGGACTTCAATTTAGCTACAGTTACTCTCCTACCAATCATTACTGTGAGGGAGAATGAAATAACAAAACTTTTCACTGTCAACGATGGTTATTACTTTTTGGATTATGCAACAAAAAAATGTAAAAAATTCTAATTTTTCCTGGCTCCCCTCTGCTGGTTTGTATTTATATATATCCGAAAAAAATGCAAGATCCAGCAAATGAAATATGAATCAAATCCTTTTTTGTACTCATCCATTTAACCCCTGCCCGTCGCGGCCTATTTTTTTTTGTCACTCCCCGCCCTCCCAGAGCCATAACTTTTTTCCACATACATAGACATATGAGGGCTTTTATTTTGCGGGACAAGATGGACTTTCCAATGATGTCATTAACCGTACCATAGAATATACTGGGAAACCACAAAAAAATTCTAAGTGGGGAAAATTGTGAAAATAAAAAAAACTTACTTGTTTGCCATGTTTGCGGGAGTTTTGTTTTAACGGCGTTCAGTCTTTAGTATAAATTATGTGCTTCCTGTGTTCTACAGGTTGATACAAATCCGGCAATACCAAATATGTAGGGTTATCGTTATGTTTTGGTACTGTAAAAAAAATTCCAAACATTTTCTATTTTTCACATTTTTGCCGCAGCGCCATTTTCTGCGACCAATAACTTTTTTGTACTAACACCTATGGACTTGAGTGAGGCGCCATTTTTTGAGGGTTGAAGTGTACTTTTTATTGGTACCAGTTTGGAATAAACGCGACTTTTTTGATCACTTGATCACTTATATTCCAATTTTAGGGGATGTGAAATGACCAAAAAAAAAACCCGCAATTTTGGCGGTTTGGAATTATTTTTTACGTCTACTGTGCCCGCCGTACGGGATAAATGATGGTATATTTTAGTAGATTGGTCTTTTACGGACGCGGTGAGACCAATTATGTGCCACTTTTTTTTAATATTTTATTTTTTTATTTATAAAATGGCAAAAGAGGGGCGATTTGAACTTTTAACTTTTTTTATACTTTAAAAAAATTTTTTTTTTTAACTTCAACTTTGAGTCCTCCTAGGGCGCTTCACCACTACGGGGCACAATCGCTTATATACAGCCTATTGCATTGTATTAACAATGCAATAGGGTGTACAAAGATGGCAGTTTTACTACTTCCTGCCTTCACAAGGCTACCAGCTGCCATGATAACCGATCGGGACACAGCGATCTCGTGCCGAGTTCCTGATCGGTGTGAGGAACGGGGAAGTATCTAAGGGGTGAAACAGCGCGGGATGGAGTTGCAACAATCCCGTGCTGTAACCAGTGGGTGTTACCTGCTATTAGCTGCCGACACCCGACCCTTACCAACACTATGAGGTACCCATGCGTCAAATGTCAGTAAGGAGTTCAAAATGGGACAATGGAGAGGCAAAACAACAGTTTGCCAAACGGCAACTAACACCATAAGTTTAGTAACCACCACCCAAAATATATCCTAATACAAAAGCTTAACTTTTATTGATCAATTAGACTTATGTCCAATTTACCAAATATTAAAATAGAAACCGGCAGAGGCTGTGCTATGAACTCTAAGTTCTGAAGCTTTCACTGCCACGAATCTATAAGGCCCTGTTCACACGACGGCAAAATCGCGCCTAGTTTATTAACATGGTTTCCTATGGTTTCCTATGGGAAACCGCGTTAATATTCACACGCCGCGGGTTTGGTCGTGGCTTCGGAGCTGCGGCCAAACCCGCGCGTGTGGAGAACTCTCCTGTCAATTCTTGACAGGGAGTGCTCTGTGCGGCTATTAATTTGCATTGGGGCAAACCCTCGGAGCAAGCCGCGCCCCAAAACACGCCCCACCCGCTCCGAGGCCACGTCAGCGCCCGTGCCGGAAACCCGCGTCGGGAGACGCGAGGTTCGACGAGGTTTTGGCCGCGGGAACCGTGGCGAGAGCCGCGGCAAAACCCGCGGCCAAATCCGCCGTGTGAACAGGGCCTAAGTGTAGCGGTTTGGCGCCCGGTGCTGCTTGTTGCCCCATTTGCCCCTGAGGACGCCACTTCGGTGGTGAAACATGTTGGGTGGAGGGGGGTGGGCAGTGATGTTATTTTAGCTTTTAGTCAGTGTGCACCATGAGGGTAGTGTTCTACATTACGATTACCAAACTGAAAGCTAAAGCCTTAGGGGCCGTTCACACGGAACAGTGCAAATACCGCAAATACCGGAAATCCCGACCGGTATTTGCACTGTTTTCGGGCCGTGCACACGGCCGCCGGGGGGAAGGGTTTGCGGAGAAAAGCCCTCCCCCTTCGCATTAACATGTTCATACTCCGCCCCAAAACCGGTCAGAAGAATGAACATGTTCTATGTTTTTCCGGCGGCCGGCGGTCTGAAAAACCTCCCGATGGAAAACCCGTGCAGTGGGAACCGCTGCGCGGGTATTCCATAGAGGTCCATAATAAAAGTTTTCACCCGGTTTGCAGACGGTTTTCAGAGCCGAAAACTGTCTGAAAAAACGGGTGAAAACCTGTGCCGTGGGGACAAGCCCTTAGGGTTCATAGCACAGCCTCTGCCGGTTTCTATTTTAATACATAGTAAATAGGACATATATATAATTGATCAATAAAAGTTAAGTTTTAGTATTAGGATATATTTTGGGTGGGGATTAGTAAACTTAAGGTATTAGTTGCCTTTTGTTGTTTAGCAATACGCTCCCATCTAACCATCAAATAGGGTGATTTCTTGGCACATAATAATGGACAGGCAAAAGTACACTTACGCGTTTCAAACTGTACATGGTTCTTGTACACGCTGTGAACCACATACGGTTTGAAACGCGTAAGCGTGCTTTTACCTGTCCAGTGTCCCATTTCTAAATGGATGAATAAAGAAAAGATTTGGATCTTGTATTGCTTCTTGGCCCACATTAACTACTTGCCGACTGCCCATAGACTATAAATGTCCAGGCAATGGCAGATTTTCAATGCACGGAAATACTAGAACACTAATTTTTCAGCTGTGCGGGTGGAGAGCCGGCTGTTAGCGATAGCTGGCTCTACACTAAGAAGACAGGGATGAGTTATTACCATCCCTGCCTTCCTGATCGATGTGTATACAGCACTCTATGAGCCCTGTATACACAGACTGGCATTAAGCCTATATTGGCTTCCTGCTTCCCATCCCGGTGGTGACTTGATTGCCGTAGTTCGGTAACTGCCCAAGCTGCTGGGTCTTATAAGACCCAGATCAGCTCTGCAGTCAGTATTTCACCTGGATTTTTTCGCCCTGTAACTGGGGTTGATATACCAACCCGAATTACAGAGAGTAAAAAAGTGACATAAAAACATCCCCCTATAGGTCTTTTTCTAATTGTTTGGGGGGGGTACAATATGTAAAACAAAGTAGCAAAAAAAATAAAACACTATAAAATATTACTAAAATAAACTAACAGCGCAAACTGCAACTTTTAGCACTTTTAGCACCGAAGATTTGACATCACTTACATAGAAATGTCTGTGATGGAAAACTGACAATTACAAAATGTTGTTTTAGCGCCACTTTTGGTGTTAAAAAAAAAAAAAATCAAAAAGTGTGAAAATCTTTTTTGCGCACGGTTCTCCCTCATATTAAAAAAATAATAATTAATGTAAATGTAATATAAACTGATCAAAATAGTCCAAAAAATTAGCACAATAACCAAGAAATCGTTATAGCGTTCAAACCAGTGTGTCCTAAAGAAAAGCAAAACGTGCTTTGTCAGGAAGGGGGGTAAACAGCCTGGTCAGGAAGTATTTAAACTTCAACATAGACAACTTTCATAGTGAGTGTTCTACATCAGTCCATGCCGTAGATCGCAGACTTTGTGCCTCATTTGTAGCTTCCTTACTGCTGTGGCTACAGTATTATTGTGGTGTATTGACTGATCTTGGAGTGGAACCATTGTCAAATGACAGCCGCTCTGCTCTCTCTTTTCTGCACGTTTCTATCTTAGCAAACATCTGAAAGCAATCAGTAATCACTGTCAATGTCTTCCATCTCATAGACCATTACAGTAAAGACTTTGCTCATCGCTAGTTGATTATCAAAAACATAATATAAACCCAAAAATATAAAATTGAGGCCAGGTTCACGTCTACGCCGGAGGTTCCATTTGGAGACTCCATCACCAAATTAGCTTCATGACGGACACCAATGGTGCCTGACGAACCCGCCATTGACTACAATGGTGGATGTTGGGTTTCCGTCATGGTAGCTGTCGTTTTAACATTGGCTTCAGGCCTAAGTTGATAGTTTGGATTTACAAATTACTCTTCATAAAGCAACAAGACTCATTATCAACGACACTAAAATAATTTCAATTTATTGGATACTGTAGTTGTCTGGTATAAGGAAAAAAATTGCTTTCTACTAGATATAGCGCCATTTCTATCCACAGGTTGTGTGTGGTATTGCAGCTGGGCCCCATTGACTTCCATGGAACTGAGTTGGACAAACATGATGCTGTTTTTTGAAGAAAGTAGTTATGTAAAGGGATTTCGGGCAGGGCCATCTTAACAGCATCTTGGGCTCCTGGGCAAAGCAGTGCAGTGGGCCCTGCCCAAATACATGAGACTGCACCAGATCACGACTGTAGCCTAAGGCAATGTTCACACGGCTTATTGCCGGCGTAATTGCGGGGCCGGATTTCGCCCCGCAATTACGCCGGTAGCCGTGCAGGGGGGGGCGGGGGGCTGGCAGCTCGCCGGCCCCATAGACACACATTATTCACGGCGCGTACACGCCGTAAATAATTGGCATGTCACTTTCTCCCTCCGCGGCGGATTCGCCGAGCGGGGAGAGGAGACGGAATCCATAGTTCTCTATGAGAACTGTGGATTACCGTAGTTACTGGGACAGATTGGAGCCGTCCAGCAGCGCAAATCCGGCGCGCAGTACGGCTCCAATCAACGCCCAAATAAGCCGTGTGAACGAGGCCTAAATATGACACCATATAAGACCATACCTCTAACCAACCCCAAGCGCATAGCCTAAATATGACACCATACCTCTAACCAACCCCAAGCGAACCCATCTCATCCTGTTACCTATGCCGGGACACCCTGCTGATGTCTTGTAGGTGGCCCATAAGACTAGTTGGCCATTGGCTCCCTGATCCTCCATTGAGTTTAGCTGTTTGCACATCCTAAAAACACACAAATAGTTAAATAAGCAGCGTCAACCCAATGATCCCAAGACAAATTTTTGACCACCTAGCGCCCCTATGCTTGTGGTGCCCCCGGGCAACTGTCTAGTGTAGCCAATGGATAAAATGGGCCTGACATCTTCGATATCACACAAGCTCAGTTGGGACAACTGGTTTGATCAGTAATGACCATTTAAGGAGTATAATTGCAATCCTTACCCGCCCAATACAAATTTTATTTTTTTATTTTTTTAAAAACTTAATTCAGGGCTATTTTTTTTTCCTCTTAAAGGAGTATTGCGGTTAGAAGCTTTTATTACCTTTCCACTCAATTGGTGGCTGTCCAAACACTGGGACAACCCAGTGATCACCAGACTAGTGGACCTTGGTCCTCCATTGCCCCCAGCTACAAGACCTAGGCTGAGAGGAGTTTGACTAAAGTTGCAGTCAAGCATACACTCTAATACTGTAGTTAAAGACCATGGCACTGACGGAAGTAACCGAGAGCATATTGCATCCCTCTTTTGCCTTCATTCTGCTTTGTTCAAAGGCCACATGGTTGGCCTTTTAATATCAGTGGTTGACCAAAAAACAAGATCTCTGTCAGCTATGTTCAATCCCCCCTCCCCTCCTAAAAAAAAAAAAAAAACCTCCAAAAAATAATTTAAGCATTAAAGGTTTTAGAAAAAGGAAAGACAAGATTACAATTTCAGATTTCAGGGACAAAAGCGACTTTAGGGGGTTCTATCTGTCCACAAATCCACAAATGCAAAATCCAGCACCAAGAAAATAAAAATCTTCTCTTTATTAGACAATTAAAAAATGGAACATTGGACAAGCACAAAAAAATACACTCACGCGCTTTAAACCTATAGCGGTTTTCGATCATACTATCGATCAACAAGCAACCGTAAAAGAACAAAGTGTGGGAAAAAAAAATTAAAAATCACATATCAAACCTATGTACCGTCCTTTAAGACTGGGCCCCTCCCAACTTTTTCTGTCTGCGTCTGTAGATTATTTCTAAGCAATGTTTATGACAAAATCCTTGACTGCCAGGGGTATTTGCCGAGCTCCATAAAGTGTAGCCTCTGGCAGTGTGGGGTTAACATAACATTAGGACGTTTACTTCTCGTTTACGGTTTTTATGTTCCTTTATTAGTATTTATTAATTTTTTTATGCAGAGGCGTAACTTCAAGCTCTTGGGCCCTGGTGCGAAAAGTGAAATGGGGTCCCCCAGTTACCATGCACCATTTACAATGCTGGTATCTTCTTATGTGGCAGGAGGGCTTTTGGGCCCCCTCAGGCTGATGGGCCCGGTAGCGACTGCTACCGCTGCACCCCCTGTAGCTACGCCCTTGTTTTTATGGATGAAAGAAAAAATTTAAAAAACAAACAATTTTCCATTCACTCTTCTAGCGGAAGTCAGTGGCCGTCTTCCCTGACAAAATGAATGTATATATTGCACGTGCAGACTTTGCAGAAAGATTCAAGAGGAAAAGTAGGAGTGTTTTTGTAAAGTCTGTTTATTTTTCGAATCAGTTTGACATTTCTATTTTACTACCATTTACGTGGTTTTGGGGAACCCAGGTAATGTCAACAGATCATGCCAAAACGAGCCGAAAAAAAAAGATTTTATTTCAGCTTTTCTTCCATTCATCTTTCAAAAAATTTCAATGCCATTTTAAGTGTTTTATTGAAACATGTGCTGACAAAAAAAAAGTCATCTTGACAACAGATTTATACATGTTAGAAAAAATTTTATTTGAATTTTGTCCCTTTCCATTTTAATACTTATAATTATGATTAACTGAAAAAATAAAAATGATTCTTTTAATAAAATTTGGGGTTTTGTTTGTTTTTTATTAAAATTTTATAGGTGATGGTCATGGCGATGATTCGTAAGTTACAGGGGTTTTTCCCCAAAGAGCGCTTTTAAATGTGGTAAAGGTAAATGAGACTATCCCAAATACATAGATGTTTTGATTTGCTTTTTTGGAGAAAAAAAGGGTTTTAGGGCCCACATGAATGAAACGGTTTAGGTCAAAAAACCCTTTTGTTGCCATAGGTTATATGGGCAAACAAGTTAGTTTTAGCTTAATGTTTTCTTCAGTGGGCCTTTAAACCTTAGGGACACAAGCTTTCTGGTTATCGAACAATATTTCCCGCCATCATTCAGTCCGTCCATGGGGAGTCACTTCCCGCAGGATTTTCTCTAGCAAAGAGTTTTTGTTACCCAATTAAATAATAGTTTTGTTTTTAGGCTATGTAGTTTTTATACTAACTTTATAAATCTCCAGTGTCACCTCACTGCAAAAAAAAAAGCCCAGGAACAGCGGTGATATGCCAAAAATGTATAGAACAACCCACAGGGTGAGCGGAAGTGTGGTCTAAAGCTGATGGCCCCCTGGAAAAAAACATGGTTTTAAAACAGCCACTTTAACCCCCCTTCCAAATTGGAGCATCATTCACCCTTGGGGGAAGTGCTTCCCCCAAATGGGGTATTGGTTTTGGGAGGCTTTGCAATGAAAAATGGACCCCCCAAAATCTGCGTTCCCAAAAGCCAAATGCGCACCCCCCCTTGAGCCCCCCGTCTGTGCCCAAACGCAATTTACACCACATGTAGGGTATTTCCGAATTGGGAAATTGAAAAAAAATTTAGGGTGTTTTTTTTCAGAAATTTTTTGTAAAAAAACAACTTTTAGCTAAAAATTGCGTTTTTTGGGAAAAAAAAATCTTTTTTTTACGCCTAAGCTAAAAAATTTGTGGGGTCAATATACTCGCTAAACCCTTCTTAAGGGGGTGTAGTTTTAATATGGTTTTTTTAGGGTTTTTATTTTGTTTTAGACCTTTTGGGTGGGCTGCAAACCTGAAAGGTGCCCAAATAAAATGATTGAAAATAGACCCCCGAGTCCGTAGGTGCTTCCCATCTGAGGCTTGTGGTTGAGCCAAAAAAGTGACTAGGGGATATGGGATATCTTGAAAAAGGAGAATTGGGGAATCATATTTTAAAGGGGGGTTTTGCCCCGTCTCATGTTGAGTGGGATTTCCCCCAAAATGGGTATTTAATCACTTTTCTAAATATTTTGTGATTTCAAAAAAAGGTGAAGCCCGGGAGCTTTCAGCAAATTTTCAGTTTTCCCAATTTGTTTCCTGAAAATTTACATTAGAACGAAACCCGGACCCTGAAAGGGGCTGATCTGCCCGCTTTTTTGGGACTTCTTATCTGAGGCAGGGAACATGAAGGTGGTTTCATGGGGCTGGGGGGAGAAAGGACGTGAAAGAGGGGTTTTCTGTATAGAGGAAAAAACCTGTTGTAATGTTTTTTATTTGAAATAAAATTTAGGACGCTCCCGGGTTCCTCGCTCTCTGCTCAGAAAAAATCCCCCTCACCCCGGCAGCCCTTCTTTATCAGTGCTTTGTTTATATTTTTTCGTGAGCAGAAAAAAGAAAGGTTTTGGAAATTTCTTTGTGGCCAAAAAAAAACCCCTTTAAGTTGCATTTCCTTTGGTTTCATCTACCGTGTTTTCAAAGGGAAAAAATTTAAAAAAAATTTAAAAAATCTGCCCAAAAAAAAGGGGAAAAATTTTGAAATTTTTACCTTCCACTTTGTTTAAAATTCCCTGTGAAAAAAACCTAAAAGGGGTTTAAAAAATTTCAAAATGCTGTTTTGAATACTATTTTAAAAAGAACCCGTCCAAAAGTTTTGCCCCCCTGGCTGAGGGGGGCAAAAAATAGTGTTTAGACCCGGGTGTTTTTCCCGTGCTGTTTTACCTTTTTCTGTAAGATACTGTAAATTTTCGTTGGGATTTAATGCTCAAATCTGCAGTTTTCAAACCAAAAAGTGTCCTTCAAAAAGGGCATTTTTTTTCAAACCCCGGCCCAATTTGGGAAAGGTAGCCCCGCCCACCACAACTGACAAACCCCATTACTTTTTTAATAGGTAAAAAAACATGTGAATAAAATGTCGTGGGGGGAGTTGCCTTTTGTTGGGGGGAGAAAAAACCCCGTCATGAAAAGATTTTAGGGAAAAAATGCTCTTAAAAAAATACATCAAACTTTCAGAAAAAGGGAAACCCGGGCTGGAAAAAGCAGGTTTGCACTGCCTGTGTGCCTCCCCCAGCAAGGGGGGGCATAACCTTTTGTGAAAGGTTTCCCCTTTTAAAGGGGGGGAGTTTTAACATGGGAGGCCAAAAAAAGCCCGTTTTATCCGGGGTTGGCCCTTAAAAAAAAATATTGCAAAAATTTTTTTTAAAATTGGGAAAAATTTCTACTAAAAAATGATGCCCAACCCACAGTTGACTTTTGGTTTGGGGCTTTGTTTAATAAAAATTTTTTAGGGGAAATTAAATATCTGTCTTAATGAAAAAATTTTTTTAAGTTTTGAAAATTAAAAATTTTAAAGTAAATTTTTTTTAAATTTTTTTTAAAATACTTTGATTCTTTTTTACCAAAAAAAAGGAATTTTTTTGGGGCCCAAAAAAATTCCCCCACTAACTTTTAAGCACACCGTGCACGGGGGGAAAAAAGGGCTCTGAATCCCATGGATAGGTAAAAATGTTCCAAAAAATTTATTTTTCACATAAAGTGACCCGTAGATTTAAAAAAATGGGGTAGTATCGGAGGCCAAAACTGGGGTCCGCGGCCCCAAAGGGGGTTTAAAAGGTGGCCCCTGAAAAGGAAGAAAATTTTAAAATGGTTCGTTGGGTCCCTTAAATATAGTGATCAAGCTCTCCCAGGTTATACTTTTTCTTGCCTTCTTTTTTTCTGTTATGGGGGCACTTTTTGGGATTTTTCCCATTTTCTAAAGTTTTTGTTTTGGGACATCAGAGACCCAATTTTCTTTTAATTGTGTCCTGGGGTATCAGCTGTCCCCTCAGTTTCCCGGCCACCAAAAAACAAAAATTTTGACAGCCCGATCCCAAATTGGGTTGGGCCAAGTAATTTAAATAACAAAGGCCTTCCCAAATCCACCCGGGAAATAGAGGTGTAACACATTGGGGTCTTGTTTTTCGCTATAAGTCCCGAGTCTTAACAGGCCCCCCCTTTGTCAGCCACAAAAACCCCCCTCAAAGATCTCATCTTCCTTTTAGGAAAACCACCCCTTAAGAAGGGGCCAAACCCTTTTTGTGCAGTTTTTTGGAAAGTTAGCTTATAGAGGTTTTCCCCGGTTTTCCCCAAAAACTGTAAAAAGTGTGTGCCCCTTTCCCTTGTCTTGGTCTTGCTTAAAAGTATGTGTTTTCCCCTTTGAGGAAAACAAGTCTTGTTCAAGAAAACTCTACCCAAAAATTTTGGGGCCAACCCTTTATGAAACAGGGTTTTTGGGCTTAAATACTTTACTTTTTTCCACATAAAAAATTTTAGGGAAAAAAAGTGAGTTTTTTGAAACCCAAAACCCGGTTTTATTTTTTTTTGCCATACATTTGACCCCAAACTGGTTTAGTTATAAACCAAAAAATTTTTTTAATCAATTTTATTATAAAACGGGGAAATTTGGGAAAAAAATCCACAAATTGGGGGAAAATTTTTTAGATTTATATGCTTGGGGTTTTTGGCCCCGGGGCCCCCCAAAAATAATTTTGGCCCAAAGTGGGGATGTTTGCCAACAAAGGGTTGGGTTGACTTTTAGTCCCCTTTTTGGCCTTTGGGAAAAATGTGCCCAATAAATTTTTTACTAATATGTTTGGGTCATTCTACCAAAGGGAATTCCCCAATCCCGTCCAATTTTAAATAAACCTTGAAATTTAGTAGAAAAATTTTTTTTTTCTAACCTGAGACTCCAAAACTTCTATTTAAAATTGGGAAAACAGTGGCCACCTTTTTCAAGGGTTTTTCCCACAAAAATTTAATTTTTAAGGGCCCCTAGGGGGGGTCTTAGGCTGCCCAAAGCGGGGAAAAAACCCCCTTTTAGGGGGGGGGCCGGGTAGTGACTGGGTGACAAAAGGGCTGATGCTAGTCAATGCCAAAAAACCAAGGGTTTTTTTTTTTTAGGGTCCTTAAGGGAGTTTTCGCCTTTTTAAAACTTAGCCCTTCAACTTGAAGGGGCAGTTTTAAAAAAAGGGCTTTTTTTCAAAAAACATTCCCCTTTTGGGTTTTTCTCAGATTCCAGGAAAGAGAATTTTTTTGCTTTTTTGTGCACACGGTTTCATCCTGCTCTTTCCCTTCTCTTTTGCTCTTTGTTCCCTCTCGAAACAGGTAGTGAAATTACCCGGGGCTGATTTGGGAGCCCGAGAAATGGGTGTGTTATTTAAATTTTTTGTTTTTGTTTTTTGAGGGTCTGAAGCTCTCTGCACTCTCAAAGTCAGTGCATTTTGAACACTTGTGATTTATGGTGCTGATTTGCCTTTACCCGCTTTTTGATCACACCCCGGGCCCGACCCGGAAGAGGTTGAAGAAAAAAATCTGGGAAACTGCCCTTGGGCTCTTGGAAAAAGGCCCCCGGGGGACAAAACCTTTTAACTTAAAAATAGTAAAATGTTTTGTTTTAAAGGGAAAAAAAAAGGGAAAACGTCCAACCCCAGATCGCTTTTTGTGCTGCAATTTTTGAAACCAAGAGGGAAGCCAAAAAATCCCTGAAAAATAGGAAACCAAAATTTTCCCCAAATTTTTGGGGAAAATTTTACAAAAAAAATTTATAATATTCGTAAGGGGTTTTTTAAAGAGAAGTTAGGAAAAACTTAAAGCCCTTTAGCAACCCCTTTTTATCTAAAACCCCAAAGCAGTGGGAAAACCCTTTCCAAAAGAACTATTTTTTCCTTTTTAAACACCGCTATGGGCGTGGCCCTGAGTGTCCAATCCAATTTTGGGCATCTGGGGCTGCCAATTGCTTGCCCTATGGTGGCGTTGCTCTGTTTGGGTTTTTGAAGTCTTTTAAAGGCCCCGACCTTTTCCCCATTCATTATCTAAAACCCTGGTCTTTTAGATAAAAAAAAGGACAGGTATCAACAAAATGGTTAAAAGGGGGTGAGGGAATAGGGGAAAATGCTACTACCAAAGGTGTTTGATGGTCCACCCGGGGTATCGTGGACCCCCCAGTGGAACCCGTATCTGAAAACGTTTTTTTGGGGTGGTGTTTTGGCGGCCCGGGGCTTTTGTGGGTTATAGGCTTTTTTCCCCAGGTTGCCTTTAAGGGTAGGGAAAAGGGGGGGGAGGTTTGTGTGTTTGGGGGTTTAAAGAGTTCCGAGTATGGAGGGGAAACCGAAGGAAGTCTTTTTAGCGGTTGTTGTGGGGAGCTGAAAAAAAGGGGGGGGAGCAAAAGAGGAAAGGGCCGGGGAGGAAATGGAGAAGAGATTCGGAGGGGAGATATCTGGAGATTAAGGCAGAGATGTTTTGGAGGGTAAAGGATTTTGGAAAAAAAAATTTTTGCCCCTTTTCCTTTAAACATTGTGCCCGTTACAAAAAAAAGCAATACTAAGTTTGAAAATAGATTTGAAGGCCCGATAGAACTGGGAACAGGAGGCCAAAAAGTCATGGGAAAAAGGGCTGAAAAAAGGGTTTGACGGTGACCTTATCTTTCCCTTTTTGTCTACTTGGCCCCCTTTAAAAAACCTAAGAAAATGCCCAGTGCCCTGAAAAAAGGGGGCCTTGTCAAAGGGAAACCCCCCCCTATGCGGGGGTTTGGAATTTGGGGGTGGGGGGAAAAAACTAAGGCTTTTTGCACTTTTGTGCGAAGGTTCCGTCACAGAGGTAAAAAACTGACCCCACCGGGAAAAACCCTTTTAAATATGGAACAACCCGCCTGCGCTTTTTTTCCTTTTTAACTACGGTCACTACGGCCCGAAAACCCCAATTTTTCCTAATTTTAATTTTAGGGTCCACAGGCGCCAAAGTGGGTGTCCAAAAGTGAACAAAAACCCGGGGGGTCAGGGTTTTTCCTTCAGTTTACGGAGGTTCTAAATGGATCCCCAGCGCAGGGTGTAACTAGGCCTAGGGGCCCGAAAACCCAACCCGATGCTTTAAGTACTTTAAAAAAAGGGGGGAAAAAAGGGGTATGGGAAAAAAGGGGGGTTTAAACCCCCTTTTTTGCCCAACTATTTTAAAGGAGGATACGGCTTTTTTAAAAAGGCAACCCCCAAAAGGGTTTTATTAAATTATTACCGTATATACTCGAGTTTAAAACCAACCCGAAAGGGTTTTAAAATGGGCACCTACTTTTGCCCCAAAAAAACCCGGGAAAAACTTACGGAAATCGGTATAAGCCCAGGGTGGAAAACGCAGCGGTACTGGTAAAATTTTTAAAAAATAAAAATGATACCAATAAAAAAAAAAATTTGGCAGGTTTAGGCAGTTTAATGTCCCCCCTTTGGCAGGTATAGGCAGTTTAATGTCCCCCATAGGGGATTTTAGGCTGGTATAGGCCCGGTATAATGTCCCCCAAGGAAAATTTTAGGCAGGTATAGGCGTTTAATGTCCCCCCTTGGAGATAAAGGGTTTGGTTTTTAGGCAGTTTAATGTCCCCTTTGGCATTATTGGCTAGTAAAAGGGCTTTTTAATGTTCCCCCTTTGGAGGTTTTGGCTGTATAGGCAGTTTAATGTCCCCTATTGGCTGGATAAGGGGTTATTAGTCCCCCTTAGGGGAGGTATAGGTCCCCTCATTAAAGGAAGGGGGGATTTTAACGCAGGAGTGGGGTTCGTGGAAACCCCGCAAGCGATGATGTAAAACCACCGGGCCGGGGAAAGGAAACTAAGTAGCCCCCGGTTTTTTACCCGAGGGCCCCCCGCAAAGCGGGGAAAAGGACTTGCGGCCCGGGTGAGGGCTACCCGGTCGTTACCCCTGACGTGACTTGGGGTTGGGTGGCGGCCCGGGGGGGACGGTGGGTTTTTTTTTTTTCAAAGACGTAATCCAGAGGCGTAAAACGGGGACAGGCAGAAGGTAGGGGGAGGCGGCCCGAGGTTTTGTGGTCAGAGACGGGCAGAAGGCCCGGACAGGCCCGGGAAACAGGCAAGGTAGGAAACGTAAAACAACCCGGGTGGTTTACACGGGGTAATCAAGGACCCGAAAATCCAATACTC
This sequence comes from Phyllomedusa bahiana, assembly GCA_025379985.1. Lineage (NCBI taxonomy): Eukaryota > Metazoa > Chordata > Amphibia > Anura > Hylidae > Phyllomedusa > Phyllomedusa bahiana. The sequence goes on from JAODAL010003345.1 coordinate 172,482, forward strand.
TCTAAAATGCACCAAAAAAAACCCCCAAAAGACTGGGGAGGGTGTGCTGTGGGCCCATACCTTATTTGGGCCGGGGAAACCGTCAAATTTTCCCCCTTTTAAAGGCGGCTGGCCCTTTTAAATCCGGGGCCCGCCGTTTGCGCCCCGCAATTAAGCAGAGGTTATGTGCGGGGGGCGGCTTTTGTAGGTTGGAAAACAGGGGGGGCTGGAAGTACGGGGTTTCCCCAGGCCCGGGGGGAGGGGGCAACGGCCCCTTTTCGGGCAGGGTGCCCGGGAAACCCCGCCGGCCCCCAAAAATTGCGCGCAGGGGGGGAAAGGCCCCAGCGAGCCGGGCGCCGGCGCCCGTTTACAAAGGGGGGGAGGGGAGGTTATAGGTCGTTAAAAGGTGGGTTTAAAAGGCGGTATAGGTCCCCCAGGCAGGCTTTAGGCAGGTAATTTTTCTCCCAAAAGGCAGGCTATAGGAGGTTTGGTTTCCCCCCCCGGCAGGTTATAGGCAGGGTATAGGGGGAGTAAATTGGCAGGGGATAGGTCCCCCCCTTTGAAAAGCTATTTGGAAGGTAAAAGGTCGCCTTTGGCGGCTATTTGCAGGGTTTTTAAAGGGGGCTTTAGGGAGGATTAGGTCCCCCTAGAAAAGGCATAGGCAAGTATTAAGGGGCGCCAGGCGGTATTGGAGGTTTTAAAGGCCCCCCTTGGCCGGGGTTTTGGAGGTTAGGCATAGTTTTTAAAAAAAAAAAAAAAACTTTCCTGGCTCACCCCTATCCGTTTTCCCCCCGGGGCGCTTTCGGTTTTCGGCCAGGGGGGTGATTTTTTCAGGCCCCCGCACGCAGCGGGATGGGGACAAAGCTGGGCCCCCGCTGGAAATTTCCGGGCTGGGGAGGGGTGCGGCCGCCGGAGTCGGGGCTGCGGGCAGGGGAGCGCCCCGGGTCTTGAAACCCCCTGTGGTTTTTTTTCCTGTATTTCGTCCCGGGGGAGGGGGCTTACAGGGGAAAGGATAGCTAAAAAAACGCCTGGGGGCCCCCGCATTGCCGGGGCGCTGTTTGTGTTTCGGGGAATTTTTGCTATATGCGCTCCCCGAGGAGTCGCTTTTAAATGAAGCAAACCCTGTCCCGGGGACGGGGCCCTTTTGCAAAAGCCCGAGTTGTCCAAACGGACCGGGTATAAGCCCAAAGGGGGCGGGGTTTTGGCTTAAAACTCGAAAAAATTTTTACGGTATATTTAAGAAATTTTGTGATTTAAAAAAAAGAAGATAGTTTTGATTATTTCCACCTTTTTGTAAATATTGATTACTTTGCCCAAGCCCCGTATAAAATTTTTATTTCAAAACTTACATTAACCTCATATGGGTTTAAAGCTTCATTGGAACTTTAGGGATCATCTAAATTTTTTATTAATTTTTTATTTTTTGAGCGCCCTTGGTTCCAGAAATGCTTACAATGGGGGTTTTTTACATAACCAAAAGGGAAATAAAAAAAGGGAGCAAATTAATAAATAACTATGGTACAGCGGGAAGGGGTCCCCGCCCGTGGGGGTTTACGTTTTAAAAAGGAAGGGAAGGAGAGAAAGAAGGTGGGAAAGGGCAGTTTCTGGGGGGGGGTAGCAACCCAAAAGGGGGTTAAAAATTGGTTATAGACAATTCTGGGGGGGTTTGGGTTTTTTTAAAAGGTTTTCTTTTTTAGGGGGTAGTGAGAGTGGGGAGAAGGGCTTCGGCATCAGCTGGGGAAGTGGGCCGGAAGATAGAAAAGAATTCTTGGGATCAACCCCTGTGCCACGGTGTCCCTATACAGGTCAAAAAAATTCACCAGGAAATTCCCTTTTAAGCTTTAAACTATCGGCCTTTTAGTGGGAGAAGTGGGCCCCAGCGAAAAATAGGGGGAGATCCGGGATACATCCTTTGGCTAGTGAGGGTCCCTTGCACCCACAGGTCCAGATTTTCTTTGCCCCCCGCAGCCCCCCCTTTTTACCAGTTTGGGTTTTATCTTAACAAATCCCCGTGTAACCAAGTGTTAACAAGCTAACAGGGTCAGTATTTTTCCAGTTTTAAAGGCCCCCCCCCCCCTTTCCCGAACGGAAAATTCTTTTAGAGGTTAAAAAATTTTGGGACTGGAAAAAACCATTCACCCGGGTGCTGAAAAACCCCCCGGTAATAAGCCCAATGAAACCCTGCAATTCACCCTCCTTTTTCTAAAGCTTGCTTTGGGGGAGAATTTTTTCATTTAAAATAAAAGCTATTGGGCTAAAATGGTACCCAAAATTTAAAACAAAATATGGGGAGCAACACTGTTTAAAAGACCTAAAGTTTTTACGGGTTATTTGTGGTCTTCACAAAAAATTACCAGGAGTTAAGAAATTTTCAGTTTAAAAATTAACTATTCCATTAATATTTTTTAAAAAAATTCTGTCAATTGGATTTGGTTTTGGGCAATTGTATCTTAGCACTCAATCACCCTTGCCTCCATAATCCATATTTATCTAATACAACACCATATCCCCAAAAGGGAAAGGGTTTAGCAGATAAATACATTGCATACGCAACATGATAATGCAAAAACACAAAAATTTAAACGAAAAGTACTCCCAAAATATAGGTAAATCAGGGCGGCAGCGGTAGCGTCGTACCGGACCCAGCCCGCCTGAGGGGGCCCAAAAACCCCCTGCCACATAAGAAGATACCAGCATTGTAAATGGTGTGGTAACTGGGGGCCCCTTTTTACTTTTCGCACCCGGGCCCCGAGCTTGAAGTTAACCTCTGGGGGAAATAATCAAGATCAGGTAACCCGGAAAATTAACAAAACCCACCCTTTTCCCTTATTTTGTGTGATGTTAATGACGTCCCCCTGTAACTGATCATCGGGGCTGCAAATTCCTGGCAATGATCCGACAAGCAAAAAACATAAATTATAACAAATAAATTTTAGTCGCTCTATTTTGTAAGTGCTTTTCGAAAGTTTGTATATTTAATAATATATCTTTAAGGGGCCCCCCTGGTAGTATTTATGATCTGTCCAGAAAGATAAACTCCCTCCATGCCTAGCAGCTACTGCAGGGGGGTCCTACAAGCATAGAGATAAAAACCCCCAAAATTTTTGCTGTAAAATGGATCCGGATGGGGCAATACCTTTGCACTAACCCCCATGAAGATCCTAACATGGCCCCTGGTGGACTGTTACTGTGTTCGTATTCGCCTCAAATTAGGGTTTGACCCTGGGAAGGCTGGTGGCGAGGTTTTGGGATAATGAAAAAGGGACAAAACAAAGTCTTTTGGGTTTGGGCCCC
>JAODAL010003346.1:0-175623 GCA_025379985.1 Phyllomedusa bahiana
TTTATAAAAGGGGGGGTAAAAAACAGTACACAATAATGAAAGCATCTAGACTCTAGCAGCTAGCAGTGATGAGTCACTATGTACACATAGTTATCACTGTATGTATCCACATTAGTGTATAACACCTTCCCCCTCAGTATTTGAATGATTACATTTACTGAGTGATAACAAAATGTCCATGTGGCACAAACAAAACCATGTGATCAATGGACAGCACATGGTTTGTAGGGAGTCGGAAGGAGGGGAGTAAAGGGCTCTCTGCCTGGTTTTGCAAAAGAGAACAGGTAAATAATTTTTAATGAGGATCAATAACAAAGTTCAATGTAATTAAGTTGTGAGCCCCTTTAAGTTCACTGTGAAGCACTTATTACTGACAAACTAGATGCAGAGAGGCATAAGGAACAGACCACAGGAAATGTTATGAAGCAATGGAAAGCAATTATTGCAGAGGCTTGTGACGTAAGAAATTAAGGAAATGTTAGAACCTTTAGGCCATGTTCACACGGATTAAAACTGGACGTATTTCAGTCCGTAATTACGCGCCGGAGTGCGCAAATTACGGCTGGAATACGTCCAAGTCATTACGGTAATCCACATTTCTCATAGAGAACTATGGATTACGTCTCCTCTCCCTGCTCGGCGAATCCGCCGGGCGGGGAGATAATTGACATGTGAATTACCAGCGGCATATACGCGCAAGTCTATGGGCCGGCGAGGTGCCGGCCCCCCGCACCCGCCCCTACTCCCACGGCGTAATTGCGGGGCGTAATTACGCCCTGCAAATACACCGTGTGAACCTAGCCTTATACCTACATATGCCACATATTATAGAACAGAACGTTGAAAGGATCCTTAAGGACTCTGGAGGTGTAGACCTGCATGAATTATGGATAGAAGGGAGTCAGCCACATTTGCTCACGACTGTTGTTGTTCAAGGTTGAAGTTACGAGTTTAATGCATGTTGTATGATAAATGATCAAGCTGTGTACAGTCTTGTAATTGATGGAAAATTTGAGAGTGGATATCTTCTAACTTAAGAGTAAAACGAACAGCTGTATATTTATGGATTGTAACAAGACTAGACCAAGATAAACAGATATTGCTTTCTAGTCACATAAGTGTCAGAAGGCATCGGGAAAGTGACATGCATATGCAAGATGTATTTTGTCTATGTATATGCTATTTATGAAATGGACACTGTATTATGTGATTTGAAATGCACCATATTTCTCAAAATAAAACATTGTTAAAAAAAAAGCAACATGCTCCATAGGAAACAATAGGGTGTGGTGCTACATCTAAGAGCAGGGCCTTGGCCTTACCAACTTGCTGGACTGAAGAGTGCTGCTTGTAACTTTTTTTTTCTCCAGTAGGATATCTACTGTATGCTGCATCATTACATATACAGTATGTGAACAATGCAACAAGTTACATAGCTCTCCCCCATAGTGCAGAGGCAGGGCTATGCACAGAGCAAAGATGGTGAAATTCGAAGTTGCATGTGTAATAGTAATCATAAGTATGCCTTCTTAAGAATGTAGTAATCCTTTATTGAAAACATTAAAATATTAAATTCACAAAGCAGAGTTGAAGGACAAGGCTCTCACACAACAGGAACATGATATCCTGAAAATGCAGCTAGTTGACCCGTTTCGGTTTGGCTTGACTACACACGATGTTGTGAATCAGGCTATGACAAAAGTGTCCAAAACATGTCGTAAGCAAGAATGAGTGAAAATAAACTAAATGACTATAAGAGAAGAAGCTCAATGGTAATCCATCTATTCACTAACAGATTATCCCATAAAACCTAACTTTTATTCCTTATTTGTAAAGCTCTAAGGTGACACGTCCCAATACGAATGCGAAATAGTTTTGGTCTATTTTGCGCCAAAACAACTTGACACCATATTCTTGATAAAAATGAACTGTAATATACCAAAATAAGACGCATTATACGCCTAAAAAGGTGCATTAAATATAGTAGTAATGATATGCTGCGCGCCTCCATAACGCAATGAGCCTATCGAAGCGTAATATATACACTAGGAATGATACATTAAGCTCTTCTGTAACACAAAGTGCCTAGATAGGCGCATTACATACACTAGCAATGATACGCTATACACCTCGATTGTGCAATGCGCCTTTTTAGGCACATTTGCCAGTTTTAGGCGCATTAAATCTGTGTAAAGTGCGCCTGAAAGTCTGATACTTTCTAAAATCTGGCGTCAGGTATACCTTGCATAGAAAACTTAATGCGCCGAAAAAGGCGCATCGCATCAAAAAAGGCGCATTGCGCAACTCGCGGCACATAGCATATCATTGGTAGTATATGTAATGCGCCTATTGAGGCACATTGCCCGATAGAGACACATAACATATGTAATGCGCCTCAATAGGCGCATTGCGCACCATATTTAGGCGCATTACATAGTGTCATTACCGCCGTATAATACGCCTAGTTTTTATGTAGGACAGTTCATTTACAACAAGAATATGGCGTCAAAAGTGGTTTGGGCGCAAAATAGACCAAAAAAACTGGCGTTGGCGAGTTGAGACATGTCGCCCTAAGTTTACTATGCAAGGTAGTAAATCTGACGCCAGATTTTTGAAAGGATCATACTTTCAAGCACACTTTACACTGATTTAAATGCGCATAAAAACTGCCACGGTGACACCAATTTTTGGACATGTCACCCTAAATGTTGTATACTAGGATCAAAAAGAAAGGGTTCAAAAAAATCAGACGGTTCGCAAGAAAACTGTGGCTCAAAAGTCCACAATATTGTAGGTGATTTAATGCAGGTACATGGCATTGTTCATGGGATGATCTGTTAGTGAAGGGCTGAATTACTAGTGGGGATTCTGCCCTTTACTTGTTAGTTTGTCCATTTTTGGTGTCCCCTTTCCAGATTGAGGTATTATCCTTACACTATCTTGTTTTATATAAGGAAGCATGCTAAATTATTCTTCCTATGTAGTACATGTCAGAGCATCATTCGTTACAGTAGTCTTAAATGGGGTTTTCTTTTAGATTTGATTTTATTTTGTATGTATATAATAGGAAATCTTACTATTTTCTAATACACATGTATTAAAAATTCTGCACCTTAACCTCTTAACTAAAAAAAAAAAAATGGCATAGCCCACATTCCTGTCCAAGTTAACGCCCTAAGCCGAACGTCTGAAAAGTACTTAACGATCAGCACATTTTTTTTTAGTTTTGCCACCTTGCGTTTCAACAGTTGGAACTTTTTTATTTTTTCAATGATGCAGTTGTATGAGGCCTCGTTTTATTCAGGACAAGTTGTACTTTTTGGGGGAATAGTTTAAGTTGACTTATAAATTATTTTAGAATTTTTTTCACTTTTTTTTATTTTATACCATTCACATTTCACACTTAATAACTTGTTAGATTAATTCTACAGGTTATTACAGTCATCTGGATACCTAATGTGTGTAGGATTTTCTTTGTGTGTGTGCATTTTTATTTTTTCCTACACATTTTATGTTTTTTTTAATCCCATGAAGGGATTATTATTTAACTTTTCTTTATTTACACTTAGTAATGTATTAGCATATTCATATATGCTAATACATTATAATCTGTGTCAGTTTGATACAGGCAGCAATCAGGGCAGCTCACAGTGTGCCCTGATCACAGGCTTTTTACACAGACAGCCCTGGGGCTACTCTAGGTCTCCAGGGCTGATTGTGCAGCCATTCACTGGGCTCTGTCGGGTCACCGGGAGTCCCAATAACTTGACAGAGGAAAGCCCTTTGATTACGCTGTGGTCACGAACCGCGGCAAGCAAAGGGTTAAGTGCCAGGGTGCGGAGGTTTCTCCCGCTCCCCAGCGCTTGCAGAAGCTATGCTGGGAACATGGCTGTGAAGTTGACCCCCGCCCTCTGCGATGCTGCGGCTCCAGGCGCCGCAAACTCCAATGTCTGCAGTGATGTCAGAAGACGTCCGTGCTGACGAACGACCTGCACCACCCGACGTCAAAAGTTGGCGGACAGTCGTTAAGGGGTTAATGGCTCCCGAGGAGCAACTGTATGTACAACTACTGTTTCCTCATCATTGTAATGGTGAAAATGTATGTACAACTAAGATGACAACAAGCAAAAAACAGGGTTGTATATCATCCGACTGTCAAGGTCTTCTGTCGTAGATGTATGGGTTTTTTTTCCATTTGCAAGAGGTCGCTAAGAAGTCAAAGCGAATGAGATGATCTCCTTGCTAGCAGTGGGACTGCCCAGGCTGAAGCATCTTCAGAAATTAGAGAAGATATGTAGGCCACCTTGATTTTGTGCAAATAAAACTGTTGAGAACACCGCTTAAAATGCACCATGAGATGCTGATAGGCTTTAGGCTTTCCATCAAAGGGTGCTGGAGAAGGACTGGCTAAACTGGGTTGTGAAGTCTAATGGGATGTTCATACAACAATTGAAATATACTTGTGGAATCCATGTAGATTCCGCTGTTGAAAACTATGTTGTCCAGCAGGTTTTGAATGAGTTTTTTTTTATAAAGTACAAGCTTATTTTATACTGTCATTTTCCAGGTTAGGTTTTACACACAGTTTTTGGTTCATTCATGCCTATTGGTTTTTGGAAGCGGACCCGCATTAAAAACCACATGCAATACTCGTACAACTGTTATGGGCGTGTACTGCATTTTAAACATCCCCAACTGACATCAATGAAATTTCTCATGTTTTCGGGACCAAAAAATTAGGGTGGGTTTTTTAAAGGTTTTTTTTTTTTGGGTTTTGGGTACTGTTTTTTCAAATATGCATCATATCAACTATAAAGTGTATTTTCTATTGAGGTCAATAAGAATATTTTTCCTTCCGTTTTAAATGAGAATTTCAAGTCCACATGGAATCCGACTACAAATCCTTGTCATGGGACAGAGTTTAAGGGATTCCGAGGCATTTACCCTTCGAACCAGCATATGAATATTGACTCTGATGCTCTGGGTACCACTTCCCAAGGATTCTTTTCAGCAGAGTATGGCAGTGGCAGCAAGACAAGCGGATGATAAAGCAGCGGGATTTGTCATCAGGTAGTCAGCAAGAGTAAATAGGATATCGGGAGGAGAAAACATCAAGAACAAGAGTTGAGGTCAAATTTCAAAGGAGCAATACAAAGTCTGGTATAAAAGCAAGGGAATGACTATGGAATGCCAGGAATTTAAATTAAAACCCAAATGGGTAGCAAGACCTGAAAATATTTTCATCACCAGGCTTGGGGAATGGGTATGGACTGCCTGTAACGTTTCTTTGGCACTGAACCCTTTTTGCAAAAAAAGCCTTTAAAAAAGAGAGCCAAGGAGGAGATCTTTAGAAGAAGGAAAAAAGTGGGTGTGCTGATTTCAGGGAAAAAAAAAAGTTGTTATTTGGTTGCTTGCCATGATACTTCAGATGGCAAGGTGTCATGTCAACTTTTTGTTAAAATGTTTTTATTGAATTTCAAGGCAACGGTACATAAACAAATGGACCAGTAGAGTCCCATAAAGGTTCCACACATGCTTTACAATGGTGCAATGCATTTGTTCTTAATGTGTTGATACAATAAAGTTCCATAAACTATTCAGGAAACTGTTTAGAGCTCGCTAATCTGCACATGTGGGTCCAAAAGTTTGTTACACATGCAATATCAACATTACATTTTCCAAAGTTGGATAATTATGGGAGGTGAAGTGCTGTGCCCCTGTGCACCCAAGGAAGCAGCAAGTCTGTGGCTGAATTATAGGATGGACAGGAAAGGGCGTCAGACACGCAAAAAGGGACCCCACCCATTTTAAACCTTGAAAAAACAAAACTGATCAAAGGTTGCCCTTTAGCCGAATCATCACAGCCCTGATGGTTTTCAGGTCTTCTTTAGTTGACCTGCTTAGGAAGTGCTTTGCCAAAGATTATAACATAACCCATAAGGTTAAACAGATAAGAGAAAACATTTGAAACATGGGGGAGAACTAGGATAGAGGGAAAAGGAAAGACACGTACAAGACAGACAACATATACAGACGGTTGGGGCGGACGTCCGGCAAGCCAGCGAGATTGATATCTAAGTGAGCACCAGTCTCCATTCTCAGGGAATCAGAGGTGTTCCTGCCAATTGATTTTCTAAGTGCCACGTGGTCAGACTGAAGCAGTTTTTAAGCTTCGTTTGTATGTGACCTGAGAGCATTGCAATAAAGGTGGTCCATGTAGAAATTTTTTTTTAGCTTTCCTCTCCTTATGAATGGTGGCTTCCACCCAGTCCATCCTAAAAATGTGTGAGAGTTTATCCAGGAATAGCCACATTGGTGGAGGGTCCGTTTTTATCCAATATTGTAGTATAGTTTTCCTAGCTACTGCAGAAGCATAGAACCAGAATCTCTTCTGCAGTGTGGGTTTAGAGTTATAATCTGGAGGAAGCATGCCAAAAAGGCTCCAGGCCATATAATCTGGGCATGAGGGGAGCAAATGTATAGTTATAAAAATCCGGACCCTAGACCAGAAATGTTGGATATGCTGGCAAAACCAAAAGCAGTGGGAGAGGTTGGCGTGGGGGCTTTTGCACTTCAAACAGGCATGATTTCCAGAGTGTTCCATCTCAAACCCCCTTTGTGGCGATACATATGACCTATGGACAATGTTAAAGGACATTTTCCTTGATGACGGGAAAAGGACAGGGAGGCGCCCAACTGCCTAACATTAGATTATATAACCTGGCAGCTATGTGGAGGCACATCAGAGAATGGATTAATGGCACGAACATTTTCTCTAATTTGGAATTGGAGAAACAGCTAGCACTTCCATATCCAATAGATGCCCTACTACATATGCCGTACAGGTTACACCCCACAGAGATTAAGCAAAGCGTAATACTAAAAGACACTTTAGCAACGTGGAGACACATTAGAAAACTTTGTAATAGACCTATGCATATCTCAATATATATACCCTTATGGGAAACATCCATGTTTCAGGCAGGTAGGGAAAATAAGCTGTTCCAAAAGTGGAAGGACAGGGGTATCTATAAATTGAAAGACATTGTGTCAGAGGAAGAGGGTACGCTGATGTCGTGGGAGCAAATTAACGAGAAGTATAGTTTAAGGCAACAGCAAATATTCCAGTATATGCAAGTTAGGAACTTTTGTAAGGCCAGTGTAGTCAACCTTCGGTCTCTAGGTGAAACGGGGAGTTCATAGAGTTATGCAATGTCAGGGGGGCCAGGGGTCTCTTATCTCAGATCTATCATATCCTACATAAAAAGGACTCAGAAGGGGTTGTGGTCTCCATGTTCAAGAGGGGAAAATAATTACATGACAATGATATATCCAGGAAGATATTGAGAGGATTGGAAACACTGAGACGAGCTACAGCGAATGTTCAATGGCGGGAGCTACAGTTTAGAATAGTGCACAAGGCAATATATGCTTTCGATATTCCGTACAAAAACAATCTGCAATATTGGACCAAGTGTCCAAAATGTCACGAGGAAAAGGCAGATATCTTTCACTGTTTCTGGTCATGTCCAGAAATTGAAAACTTATGGAAGAAGATTCAGGACTGGGTTAAGGAAATTTGGAATATAACCATTCCTTTGTCTCCGCAATGCTTTATATTTCATTTTATTGTAAAAAAAGAGGCAGAGGGAGGATGAAAAAAAAGGCATTGTTGAATGACAAAGGAATCCATGTATTGCTTTAAGCAGTTAAAAGGTGTATTTTACATCACTGGATTAAAACATCAGTACCGGCAGTGGAGGAGGTGGTAGACTGTCTCAAGCAAATGCTCTTGATAGAGAAATTAGACGCCGAGAGAGACAAAGATAAAAACGCAAAAGCATTTTTTACAAAATGGAAACCATTTATTGCTAAAATGTTTACAGATTTGGAGGTAGGAGAACTTATGGAACCCTTTAAATACTCAGAATATTACCTGACAGAAAAACTGAAAGGTAGTTTAGGTAGATTGGAGATTGACGTATAGAGTCTTTAGAATGCGAACGGGGTAGTTCAGGGAATTAGTTGGGGTGGGTAAGACTGTTGAGAGGGGAGAAAATAGAAAATGAATGGAAGCAATATATGTTCATTGTTCTTCAATGTTATTATTCATTGTGTTCTACATAGATATTATGAGTAATTGTACCAGTTTTCAAGATTATGTAAAATGCTGAAATTATTGAATATCATTCTGAGATGTTTGAAAAGATAATGCAAAATCTATGTCTTACTTTGCTTCTGTTAATAAAATGTTATTAAAAAAAAAAAAAGTACATTTTCCAATATGACATCGATGGGAGAAACTTCATTGCATGCGTAAAGGATGCTATTAAAGTATCTGGGGTGGACCAAATCCAGCTCCCTTGAGCAAGAACTGATACCAGACTTTTTAACAGAGTAATCCAGTGGCGATCTCAATAGTTGATAGAAGCATGTAATAAGGCCTTCAGATCTCTGTGAATCTTGCGATATGTGTAAGAATGTATTGTTCCATTCCTAAACACTTTATGTACATAACTACACACTTGCAAGTAATAAAAAGGATTTGCTTCTATACCTGCATATTTGAGTCTGGGTCTTCTGGTCTTATGATCTACTATCAGGTCAGTTCTCTGAATCCCCATCAGATGCCATCTTTTAAATTGTTTGTGAGCTTCTCCCGTCTGAAAGTTTGGATTGTTCACAAAGGGGAGTAATAGAGAGTAGTTGGGGTTTAATCGGAGTATAGTTCGTGTTTATGTCCATGTTTTCCATGCTGACATAATCAAAGTGTTATGTTTGATTACATATGTGATTACATATGTCATATTTAATAGGTTAGTATGTCATATGTATGTCATATGTAATAGGTTAGTTAGCAAGATGTGTGGGGTGAAATGGGCATCTAGAAAAGTATCTGTGAAGGAGTTCGATTTTGACAACAAGTCTCCCACCACTCTAAATTTCGTCGCTAAATTATAAAGCTCGAGTTGCGGAAAGTTAATACCTCCCTGCGATCATTGTTTCCCCAGAATTATTAGACTAGTTCTCGGTCTTCGTCCCTTCCATATAAAATTACAGAACAATGCCTCCAGTATTTTTAGTTCTTTAGGTGTAAGATACATCGCTAGATATTGTAGAAAGTATAATAATTTTGGAAAGATAGTCAGTTTGATCAAGTTTGCTCTGCCCAAAGGGGAGAATGTTAATTTCCCCCACGTAGAGAACAGCGCCTTTGTGTGTTCTATGAATGGTGTCAAGTTATATTTATGTATTAGATTGCAGCGCCTGGAGATCTGGACTCCCAGACAGCCCAGAGTATCCAACTGACATCGAAATGGATAATCAGATGTCCATCTCAGTACGGGAGGGCCTTTTAATAGTAAAGTCTTTGATTTGGCCACATTAACTCGGAAGCCCGACAGGGAGCCATAGTTGTGGATATTGGCCACGATGCTCCGTAAGTGTCTTTCAGGATTTGAGATATATAATAGGACATCATCTGCAAAGGCAGATAATTTGAGTTGTCTAGTTCCCATTTGTCTGCCTTCAAACTGGGTGTCCATCTCCAGATGTCACAGTAGGGGGTCCAAAGAGAGGTTGAAGAGAAGGGGAGATAAAGAGCAGCCCTGTCTCGTTCTCCTTGATACAGGAACAGGCGTGGGGGTGAGATGGTGGATCATTAAAGAGGTGTGAGAGTTTGTTTGGTTTTGGTGTAAGGAAAAAAAGAAACGCTCTTCAAATCCCTTATGTCTCAAACACGTATTAAGGTAGGGCACGATACGGAGTCGAAGGCCTTCTACATATTAAGACTAAAAAAGCATGGTAACTGGTCTGGATTTGTCTAAATATTGTGTTGCTGCAGCTATGGCCTGTCTGATTCCTATTGTTGGGTGTCTGTTTTTAAGGAATCCGAGGGAAGGAGTTAGTAGGGGTCCTCACATAGATTGGAGGCGGTCTGCCAGTATTTTCTAATCCTGATTTAACAGTGCAATCGGTTGGTAAGAGCCAGGAATGGTGGAGTCCCTGCCGGGTTTCAAGATCAATATCGTCTGTGACACATAAAATTCTGCCAGGTGTCTCCCCAATAAATAATACTTAGATATGCTGTCAGGTGTGGAGTCATTTCCTGCAGTAGTATTTTATAATGCTCGGCTTAAAAACCGTCTGGTCCAGGAGTTTTATTTTTTGGGAGATGTCTATTTGTGTGCTGCACCTCCTCTATTGTGATATCTGATTCTAAGCCCTCTCTAGCCATTGGGTTCAGTTTTATTAACTGTAGTCCATCAAGGAAAGACCATGTTTTAAGACAGTCATATTCTGAGGCCTTGTAAAATTCAGCAAAGTGACGATGGAGGATGTCCTGTATGTCCTGGGGTTTGTTAGTGAGATGACCTGTGGTCAGGTCATTGAGAGCGTGTATGGGTTTTTGTCAAGAATTAGTCTTGTATGTTTTGGCCAGTAAAGATCCAATTTTATTTCCCCATCTAAAGAATTTATTCTTGATAGCCTCAATACCCCATTTAGCCAGCCCCTGTATAAATCCATGAGCTGTTTTATGGCGGGGTATTTCCCTTTGTTGTCATGTGTGGGGAGGGTCACATAAGTTCTGTGGGCCTTCGTCAAATCCATATTTAGGTCATGGAATTTCCTCCTACTTTCTCTGCTTTTAAATTTGAGGTTTGAGATGACCTCTCATCACCGCCTTTTAGGCCGGCCAGAAGAGTGGAGTTTCTGAGGTCTGGTTTATGTTGTCATTTTGGTAGTGGTGCCATTGTGTGACTAGGTATTACTTAAAGTCATCCTAATCAGCCAAATACGATGGGAAGCACTACTTACGAAAGAAGTGGCAGGTGGAGGGCATTGATAGAGTAATACTAATCAAGGCGTGGTCCGAAATCAGGATGTTCTCCTCCTATTATTAAGTTGTTGAGTGTGCATTCGACTAGAAAGTTGAACAACTGGGAATAAAATTCTACATTTGGATAATTCAGGGCATATAGATTCAGTAGCGAGTATCTATGTGACTGTATGGTAACATTCCAAAAAACAAATCGTCCTCCAGAGTCCGCATATACTTTGTGGATCAGAGGCGAGAGGGAGGCGTGAAACAAAATTGCCATTCCTAGGGTTTTTTTGTGGTGAGAAGCAGCATAACTGTCTCCCAGCGAGGAGCCTTAAGGAATCCCTCTTCTCCACATTTCCAATGCGTCTTCTGGAGGAAGATCACCTGTGGTGTCAATTTTTTTGCGCTTCACCGGAGAATTCAAACATGCTACATTCCAGCTCACTAGCTTTAGATAAGGAAGATTAGATGTGTAATTAGTAGAGGTACTCATACTATTCCAGTTGCTTTCCAAGAAATGGTGCAAGTTGAGTATGGAAGTGTCGAGGGTCCTCTATCCCAGCGAGCAGCAGGAGCCTCATCAAGCCCGTGGTTGGACGTCCACTCCAAGACCATCAGGAAGACACAGTAGGAAAGAGGGGGAAAGGGAAACAAGAACAAAGAAATCATATGTGAAATTCTAAACACATCAAAGGCATTGGTAATGTGCATTCACTAAGCAACCCAATGTAGGAGATCAGCAAATAACTAATTCAGCAACCGATACTGATTAAAGGTGCGTGTCATCAGGTCATGGTCAATCTGGGTTCGGAGGTAGTAGTTGTTATCTTGCCGTCTCTGGATCCAAGTAAAAAGTGGATTTCCCCTCAATAGTGACTCTCAATCGCACAGGGTAGAGAAGTTGGAATTGGATTTCCTTGTTTGAAGAGCTGGTGGCTCTTCCTCTTGCCTTCCTCCTCATGGTCACTTTGTACTTTTCCAAGCACGGCAAAAGTTCCAGCAGGTAAAATTCACGCATCTTTATTTCATATTACAAACGTACAAACACCTGTGTTTGTACGTTTGTAGTATGGAATAAAGGTACGTGAATTTTACCTGCTGGATCTTTTGCCGTGTTTGGAAAAGTACAAAGTTGCATATTTATACCGGTGAACTGCTGGTACATCTGAGCAGGATCATGTTTGGAGCCTGATGATCAGAACTTTGCATATACGTTTTACCTCCTGAGCGGTGAGTGCTACCAAGACTTTTATTGATTTGTGCGGAGATTCTCTTCATGATCACACTGCTTGAAAAATCTTGGAGTATCAAGGCTTTAGCCCTATCCACTGTAAGGCGGCATTCACACGGCTTATTCAAGCCGCAACTGTGGGACGGATTTCGCCCGCAATCACGGCTTGAGCACGGGACGGGGCGAGGGCGGGGCGGTGGCTCGCCGGCCCCATAGACATGCATTATCCACAGCACGTATCCCGCCGGGATAATGTCCATGTCACTTTCTCTCCGCCCCGCGTATTCGCCGCGCGAGGAGGAGAGACGTAATCCATAGTTCTCTATGAGAACTGTGGATTACCGTAATGCCTGGAACAGATTCCAGACGTATTGCAGTGCAGTACGGCGCGCAATACGGCTGGAATCCATGGCCAAAATAAGCCATGTGAACGGCCCCTTAAGGTTTTTTTTTTTTTTTTACAACATATTTTATTAAGTTTTCATAAAATAAACTGACGGTCAGTAAATTATACATAACATACGTATAATAGAGAAAACACAGTATTCACACATGTTATGATAGGCCGAAAAACGGTCCTAAAAAGAAGACAAGATATCTCTAATAAGCATGAGTCCATCTGGTGGCAGCCTGGTGTCATTCAGTAAAATTTCCCTTAACGAAGGTCGAGTCCAGCTGCCATAATATTGTTACCAAAATGAGAAATCGACTATTAGTTTAAGCGGTTAAATGTGAATTGGTGTTTTTAACACAAAAGCGTTTCACAAGAGAAAAAAAAAACAAAGCATCAGATAACACTTTATGACATAACCGACCAGCCTGGGTGTAACAAACAAGACAAACAACCCAGGCTAGGTTAAACCTTGCTAGTGGAGTCTTGCTCGGTCCATTGTATGTTTAAAAGGGGGTCACCAGCATGAACACCCATTGTATCAAGCGAAGCTAATTCCAAGGTATCTAGCGCCGCCGTTTACTCTGGGGGGGAGGGGGGGGTGGAGGGGTGTGTGTAGGCATGTCTCTGTTCCCCTCAGGTAGCCTGAGGATCCCCAAAGTGTCTGCAAGGGCTTCCCTCAGGTACCAGCCCGTGTGGCAGAAAGTTTCCATCAGCTGGGTTATCTCTGAGTGCGAATAGTGGGAGGACAATGAAAGATTTCCACTTCCTGAAAAAAGCCTTCAGTTCGAAGTTCTTGTTTCTCAGTTTCTAACTTATCCGCTATTAAATACTTTTTTATATTCTCTATTATTAAAGATAGGGGTGGTGTGTGTGGTTTCAGCCAATGCAGGAGAAGGCAGCGCTTAGCAACCAAGATCGCAATATGTATTGTACTTTCTATCTCTCTCTGAAAGGTATTCAGGGGAGCCGACGCGGCGTTCTCCTCCGGAGGCCGAACATAGTGAAATATAAGCAATTCATGATTTTTATCTATCCTGACCTTCCAATGATCTTGCACATATTTGATAAAAAGGTCCGAGAATTTCTGAGTGTAAGGACAGGTCCATATTCCATGCCACATATCCGTGGATGGGGTCTTACACTTGGGGCAGGCTTGAAGTCTGTCAGGGCGATTTTGAGAGAGGGGCAGATTGAAACCATAAAACGCATTATGGACTATCTTGAGCTGCGTTTCTCTCCAAAGCTCACAGATCACTGCTTTCCGTAGTCTCCCCGACCCTTTTATGAACTTTTCTCCAAATTGGCGATCATCAAAAAGACGTTCCCACTTCCTAAAGGGGCCTACCACATCATCTGCCAGATCCCAGCTCCTCATGATCCGATAGATGGCTGATAATGTGAAATTGGATCTATGACATTCTATCAGGGAGTCGAATTTATTAGGAGCGCTTTCTTTAGATACATCCCGCAGTCTGGACCTACAAAAGGAAAGGATCTGCATGGCCAGGAAGGCATGCGCTGGAGGTAAAGAGAACCTCTCCCTCAGCTCTAAAGGAGTATACCATCGTTTTTCTTCTATGTGCATCAGCTGCCAGGCATGGCAGATCCCCCTACTCCTCCACAAACCAAACATGGGGCTGTCCCTACCTTGAGGGAATTCTGGATGGTCCCATAGGGGCATTCCCCTCAAAAGGGAGAAGGGGAGGTGTAACGATTTACGAATTTGTTTCCATGTCGCCACCGTGCCGCGCAGAAGGATGGAGGATCTAAGTTGCAGTGGGATAGAGGAGATTTTTGCGTGTAAAAGAGCATGGGGGTGCCATGGGTGAATCAGCTCCCTTTCCAAATCAAAATTAGAATATCGACTTGTCTCGCCAATCCAGTCCAAGACATGCCGGGAGAGTGACGCCAAATTGTAATATCTTATGTTAGGGAGGTTCAATCCACCTGCTTCAACTGGCAACATCAACTTCTGCAAATGAGGCGAGAGAAGGACGCGCATAGCTTTCTAACATCTGAATGTCTCAACAACAAAGGGAGGGTCTGGAGGGGGTAGAGTAGTTTGGGGAAGCATATCATCTTAATCGCATGACATCTGCCTGATAGGGACAGGGGAAGGGCCTGCCACCTGTGTAGCTTTTCTATGATTTGTGTACCCTTAAGGTTCTTGATGATCTGTACACCCTCAGAGCCCGTTCCTTAATTGACCATTTGGCATAGCATGCAATGACTTGCCGGGGTTTTTGATCTGTTCCTCTCCTATAGGGCCCTATGCGGTGTACCCTTTCGATGATTAGTGGGTCTGGTTGAAGATCTAGTTTCAGGGCTGGGTGCAGCTTCTCCACTAGGTACTGATGAAGGGCATCTCCAGACATCGTTTCAGGCATGCCAACAAACCGGAGGTCGTTTCTCCGTGCTCCAGATCCTCTAGTTTATCTCTGAGAATGATATTGGCATTCGGACATTGCACGAGTTCTCTTTCCGTGGACGAGATTGTGGATTCACATGAAACCACCCTTGTCTCCAAATACCCTATCTTTTGTGTGTGTTCGGGAATTTGTGCCAGCATGGCAGTGATAGAGTTCTGTATCATGTCGAGGTGCTTGTCCAGATATGGGGTTAGCATGCGGGTCACTTCCTGTGCCATTGTTACTACCTGATCCACTTCAGAAGTTGTGGAGGCAGCAGGGCTATTGGGGGTGACATTGAGAGGGGTTATGTCTCCGCTGTCAGTGGCATAGCTACAGGGGTCGCAGCGGTCGCAATTGCGACTGGGCCCTTGAGCCAGGCGGGCCCCCGCAGGCCCCCTTGCCACACAGCTGCAATGTTTACAAGCAGCAGCTAGAACGGAGGCATCCCTTCCTCCCTATACAGATTAAAAGCAATATATGCCAAATACAACGTATAGTTCTGCACACAAAAAAAAACAAAACTGTAATGGGTGCCTGGCAGGCTGCGTATATATATAATATATATATATATATATATATATATATATATATATATATATATATATATATATATATATGCGCGCCGCAGCCCTGCCAGTGGCACCCAGGTTCACATTGTGTTTTTCAGAATTTTTTATTTTTTTTTGTGTGCAGAGCAGCTAGAACGTACTGAGTCCGGAGGAGGAAGCCAGGCAGAGGAAGTGGGCGGGGCTAAAGCCTCCCAGGCAGAACAGTAGAGGAGTCAGAGAGCAGCCACAGACGCACTGCTCTGCTCCAGCTCCTATCCTGCAGCCCTCACCTCCCGTCCTGCACAGTAAGAACAAAAGAAAACAGTAAAAAAGAGCACATTATATATGTCATGTTAAACATATAGGGTGAGCCTGTAATGTGTATACCTCATGGTACTTGAGGCTGGGACCTTTAGTTCTACAGCAACTGCTGTAGGACTACAGGATACTACACTACATATGCTTTAAGTTTTTAATGCTATGTAGTGTAGTATTCTAGTACCTGTAGTTCCACAGCAGTTGCTGTAGAACTAAAGGTCCCAGCATGTCTGCCACACAGGCCAGTCTGAAGTACCAGGAATACACACTGCAGGCACATATATGTATACACTTGGTAGTTGTAGAACTACAGGTCCCAGCACATGTTCAATACATATATAATAACATATATATAATATATATATATATATATTATTATTTATTTTTTATATGCACATACATCACATATCACACACACTACTATAGTATATACTACTATTATATATTATATATATAATTTATAATTACTAATATATGCTATTTTATATATATATATATATATATATAGTGTGTGCCTGCAATGTATATTCCTTATGGTACTTAACACTGCTGGGACCTGTAGTTCTACAACTACCAAGTACTCTAGGGGGATTACAAGTAAAATAAAAAAGATGTAAAAAAATGAAATAAAAATATAAAACATTCAAAACATCCCCCTTTTGCCATTTTACAAATAAAATAATCAAAAAGTGACCCATAATTGGTTTAGCCTCAGTCTTAAAAGTCCAGTCTAATGAAATATAACATAAATATAACATAATTTATTATATAACATAAATATAACATAATTTATTCCATATGATGAACACTGCAGAGCCTGTGTAGACTATCTACCACTATATAGTCACTGTATGTTGGAAACAGTGGTGAAAGTGTAATGTTTTGTAATGTTTTAATGTTGTAATGTGTGTTTTTATTCAGTAACAGTACAATGGTTTAATTAAATCTCTTTATGGTGGTGATATATGGCGTATTATTTGGTTTTTGTATATTGTTTTAATTTGGCAATATTGGTCTTGGTATTTTGATTTGGTGCATAATCGTATGGTGGTATTAGTCACTATATAGTGGTGAAATACGGTGTTATGACGGTATTATTGGTCTTTGTATATTGATTTGATCAGTAAAATTATGTGCTATTAGTCACTATAGGGCAGTGATATAAGGAGAATTATTTGGTCTTTGTATATGGTTATTATTGGTCATATTGGTCTTACTATACTGGTTTGATCAGTGATATTATAATGGTATTAGTCACTATATTGTGGTGACATGCTATGATTATGTGGCAGTATTTTTTGGCCCTTGTATACGTAGTGATCTGTAGAACACAGATAACCTGTCAATTATACTGTACGGTGTAAAGTCCAACAAAAACTAAACCCTCACCCTTTCCTGTTCACCTCACAAAGAATTGGGGTGGAGGGAGGAGAGCGATCGGGGGCAGACGCTTCAGCTGTATAACTTGTTTTTCTTTGTTAACCTGTTGTTAAAAACTAGTGGTCCACAGCGATGGTCTGGTGGTAGGGGGCCCAAGCTGAAGTTTTGCACCCGGGCCCACCAGCCTCTAGCGACGCCCCTGTCCACTGGCCAGGATCTCTGGAGACTGATCCATCTGAGTTGATTTAGAGACAGTCGATTTAGGTGGTTTGTCTTTTGGGGCCCTTTGGTTTTGTTATATTGGTTTGAACTGAAGACTGGGAGAAAGAGAATTGCGTTTGTTCTGTCAGTAGTGGCGTCTGAGTGAAAAATTTGTCAATGACAAATGTGAAGAAATCCGCCCAGGAGGGCGAGAGACGAGGGCCGGATGCCGAGTTATTGCTCCTTAGACATTCAGAATTTGGTCCAGCCAGACACTTTTTCGTGGGCGTTAGAAAAGTAAGTATTCACTGAACGTGAGGTCACCTCTGGTTAGTGCGTTTGAGCCAATTACAGGCACTATGTTTGCAGGTTTGATGAAGTCCAGCTAGTGCGGCAGTGGACATGACGTTGATGGTATTTTTCAGTGTTGGTGTCTAATATAGATGAAGTCCTTTTTTGAGTGTCAGTGACTCTGCACGATGAGATGGCCACAGAGGGGGTTGTGTAGCTCAAGGGTTATGAGCTGTGGTGTGCCGCCAATATAAATTTAAAATTGTAATTGTTTGAGTTCAAGTCTCCACTGGATGGCAGTGTTTGTCAAGTTTCAAGAATTAGGTGATCAGGCCATGCGAGCCCACTGGCATATCCGATAAAGGGCTTACTGCCATTTGTCTCTGAATGTATATTCCCAAGTTATGGGACACTTATAGATGGTGCAGGCCCCAATATGTATCATGGTTGTGGTGAGTCAGTATTTGCTCAGCATATCCAAAAATAGAGATCCAGAGAGCACGTCCAAAATCGAGCGGTTTTTATTTAACCCAAATGTGCAACGTTTCAGCTCAACACTGAGCCTTTCTCAAGTAACAACATAGTGTCAATGAATCATATAAATACTAGTGACGTAATCACGTAAACAGATACATGTGTGTGAATAAACCATTAAGACATTGTGTGACATCATCAATTCATAATACATCATCTCCATAGTGAAAATATACAATGTTATAATTGAATACATATAATCAAAACAGTATCAGTGTATAAAGCACCATGATCAATATAATTACCTAATAAGTATATAATAACCGCTCAAAGATGAACCTTGGCGTCCCCCTTCTTCTACTGCGCACGTCAGAGGAAAAAACAACGCGAGACTTCGTCTCCACTCGCTTCAACAACGGAGAAGAACACACTATGGGCTGCGCATGCGCACAACCTAAACTGATACACAAGCACATCTTATTGGCTGGCAAGCCAGGGCCAAAGCTTTAATACAGCCAATCATACATATATACTCCCATTACCACAGAAGGCTACAATCCTCCACCACACCACAACGCTCAACTCCAGTATATCACCAGAGAGAGCATCATAATATCAGTGTACAAAATCCAAAGGGTCCACAGTATATACCACAGATCCTCCGGAATGCAACAGGACTGCAGCGACCTAGGGCACAAATTTATACAATATAACAGCGCAAAACAAGGAGATATTTATTCTATATATGGCTTCAATTTTAACCCCTCAAGCCGCACGCCTTATAAGTAGTTAATGAGCAGAATTTTTTTTTTAGTTTTTGCCTCCTTGCGTTTCAACAGTTGTAAGTTTTTTATTTTGTCAATGACGCAGTTGTACGAGGCCTCGATTTATTCCAGACAAGTTGTACTTTTTGGGGGAATAGTTTAAATTCACTTATAAATAATTGCAGAATTTTTTTCAATTTTTAAAAAAATGTTTTTACACCATTCACATTTTACATTCAATAACTTGTTAAATTATACAGGTTATTATGGTCGTGTGGATACCTAATATGTGTAGTGTTTTTTTGTGTGTGTAATATATGCACAATTATTTTTTATTAAATATTTTTTAGTTATTTATTTTTTTTACACTATCTTTTTTACTTTTTTTTTTTTTTTTTTAAATCCCATGAAGGGAGAACTGTTTTACTTTTTTTTTTGTTTTACACTTAGTAATATATTAGCATATTCATAAATGCTAATACATTATAATCTGTGTCAGTCTGACACAGGCTACTCTAGGGCCCCAGGGCTGACTGTGCAGCCATGCCCCAGGCTCTGTCGGGTCACCGGGCGTTCTGATCACCCGACAGAGCAGGGAAACCCTTTGATTGCGCTGCGGTGACGAACTGCGGCAATCAAAGGGTTAAGCGCATTGGAGCGGTGGTTACCCCGCTCCCGGGCGCTTGCAGGAGCTGTGCTGGGATCAGGGCTGTGTAGTACAGCCCCGTTCTCAGCGCTGCTACGGCGCCGGGAGCCGCAAACTCCGATGTCTGCAGCATTGTCAAAAGACGTCGCTGCAGACGAACGACCTGAAATGCCCGCCGTCAAAAGACGGTGGCCGGTCGTTAAGGAGTTAAGTATATAATAGTTCTCCATCCGTTAAAAAATACATCCCTCTGATATTTAGGCAGATCATCAAGATTTATATATAACAAAATTAAAGTCTTCTTTTCCAGAATTATCTACAAAATAAAAATTATAAAAATTATAAATAAATCCAACACTATATAAGTTTTTTCATATAGTGAATAAGGCATGAAAGCAAGATTCAAACAAAGATTAACTCATCGAAGGTAAAACTTTAAATTCCAAATTCAACCCATATGGAGATAATGTATTCAACTTGAAGATCCATTCCAACTCTTTCCTTTTTAAACAGAGTTGGCGATCTCCCCCTCTCCTCAATTTAGGAACATGATTAATAATAGAAAATGTTAAATCTTATGTTCTTTTTCCAAAAAGTGTTTAGACGACGCCGGTAAATCAATTCTTCCTGTTCTAATAATAAATAACTTTCTTGAGTATTGGGTGCTGCATGTGGAAAATGGCCGACTTTCCCGCTCCTTTCACCTTCATGCAGCAGAGAAGTGGTTGGATGTAACGCTCTGTTATGCACACTCAGCCTGTGATTGAGTGTCCATCTTTGTGCTCAACCATCCCCCCCGAACGTGGACCAGTGTCCTTGTTTTATAAACGATCACTTGTGATTCTGGGCTCACTATGTGATGGCATCGCCCCCGTCAGAGCCCCATACTTACGCTGCTAGAGCGAGTCTTTTTAAAATGGCTGACGTTCCTGCGTTTTGATTTTTCCCCATATGTGGCCAAAGTCCACCTTATATCAGCTGATACCCATGCCGTTTGTTTTCAAATGTTAGACCCAGACTTGGTACCTGCTTAGGATGATTTCTGGTCTCAGACTCCGGGTCCCGCGCCCTCTTCCGATGTCAGCTGGCATGTTGGGGCAATGGCAGGTCCTCCGCTGCACCACCTGGGGTTGTGTGCTGGTGATCGTGCCTCCAGATGCTGGCACTCCTCACGGCGGGGCAGGAAACAAAGCAGATGTGCCCAAAAGCCTCCAGTCTGTCTTCGGCGCCGGGAAACACTGCGCAGCGATGTGGACGCCGCTAACCCGTCAGGCGGCAGGGCTGTGTGAGGTCTCGACAGATCTTTGGGTTTCCGGGTTGTCGGCATGCTGGAGCCCCAGTTCAGGTGGGTATTTGTTCCCACATCCTTGTGGGCAGTTGGGGTGCGATGTCTCCGTTGTGTCCTTTTTTTTTTTAGTCCGTTGGTCCGGAGCGCCTCTAAAATGCGACCAATGTCTTTAGTCCCGCACCCGGCATTCGTCATGTCAACTTTTAATGATCTATTAGTCACACCCTTGTTAAGCATTAGCCCAAATTTTACCATGTTATTAAATTAGCAAAAGGTGATGCAAGCTGAAGGAGGCATACTTTTAGTAGAACAGTTAGGGTGCATTCACACAGTGTGTTTTTGGTGCGATTTTTGTGCAGGAAGGCACAGCAATGCTGCACACTGCTGCACAAAAAAACGGCAAAAATCATGATTTTACCGCGATTTTTGTACAGCAATGTACAGCATTAATTGCTGTGCCTTCCTGCTCAAAAAACGCACCAAAAACGCTCTGTGTGGAAGCACCCTTAAGGGCCGTTCACACGGCTTATTTTGGTCACGGATTGCAGAAGTATTGCACGCCGTACTGCGTGGCAGTACAGCTGGAATCCGTCCCAGCCATTACGGTAATCCACAGTTCTCATAGAGAACTATGGATTCCGTCACTCCTAACGGAGAGACGGAATGTTCATTATCCCGGCGGAATACGCGCCGTGGATAATGAAAGTCTATGGGGCCGGCGAGCAGCGCCCCCGCCCCTTATTCAAGCCGTATTGCGGGCGGAATCAGTCTCGCAATTACAGCTTGAATAAGCCGTGTGAACCGGCCCTTATATGCATCTATTTTCAGGTCTACTGATCAAAAATTCTAAGTATACCCTACAACAAAATTCCTATTCGGACAGTGAGCAAGAATTATCTTCTGACTGCGGTCCGGTCTGGCTAGACGCGGCAAGTGCTGGCTCTTCAGGTTTTCCAATATTTTTATTATATTAAATATACATTAAATAAAACAGAAAAGGAATAGGTACTAGCTCTAACTCGATTTAAGATATACCAAGAAAGTGTGTAAAAATACAACACTAAAGCTAGTGAATAAATATTAAAATAAATGAAAATTTATTGTAGCACATTAAAAACCATACAACATAATTAAAAACTAGCAAAAATGGTTAATGGGGAACAGGGAATAAGACATAATAAGGGGCATGACGTTAATGTGTATACATGCTGGTGTCATGATGAAGTAAGAAATTCATATCAAGTAAAAAAAAAAAAAAAAAAGCAAGCATAGATCATGATCAAAAATCATGAACTGCACTTATTTGGCTTGATCATGAGTTTTTCTATATGTTTTACTCACTTGATATGAATTTCTTATTTAATCACGATACCAATATTTAATTTGCATATATATACATTTATATATTTCCCCTTATTATGATTTATTCACTGGTCCCCATTAACTATTTGTGCAACTTTTTAATCCTGTTTTATGATTTTTTATGAACTACAATAAAATTGCATTTATTTGAATATTTATTCGCTAGCTTCCGTGTGGTATTTTTACACTTTCTTCGTACAGCCACAAATTCCGACAATCCATAGTATAGTGTCTAGATCATGAATGGGCATTACTTACAAGGAACTTCATAGCGCTTTCATTTAACATTATCTTCTTGTTTGTGATGTCTTCACTGATAAGAAGAGCACGCATTAATGACAACGCCCTGCTAATGCTCTCCGCCCTATTCATTATCACACAAAACAAGCTACAGCAATCTGTCATTATAAGTCTAAGTAGAAACTGGACTGCACTTTGGTCAAAATGCCACGTTGTATCATATGCAATTATGCAGATAAAAATGACATGGATATTGACTACTAGTAAAACACTGTAACCAGACAATCCTTTTTAAGCACAATTTTCAAAAATATTTTTGCAGCCAATTGGGTAGTCAAAATACATTATAGTGAAAGGGGTGATGCAGGATTAAAGCAAAAGGTCTATTTTTTCACCCCAGGAAGAGCAAACTTTCGGTCCAAGTCTGTGTATGGTACGCCTGTTCAATATTGCAGGCATCAAACTGCGGCCCTCCAGCTGTTGGGAAACTGCAACTCCCATCATGCCCACTTTTATAGATTATATAAATGCATGATGGGAGTTGTAGTTTCCCCAACAGCTGGAGGGCCGCAGTTCGAGGATTCCTGGTTCAAGGAGACAGAGAAAAGCTACGATGTCAGATGTAGTCCACTGACAAGAGCGGCACCATTTCTGAAATAAAAAACTGACCCTTTCCCTATTTAGAGGGTATTTGCAAGTGTGTCATAAACCATAAAATATGCAACTTACCAATATATGTTGTTTAGAAGTTATGGGCTTTCTATCGTCACTGTGAAAACAAACTCCAAGGTCAGCATGCCCTTATCCCCCCAGCAGTGTGCCACCAAGTCCACAAAATAGACAAAGACAGAGGGACATGTGACAAGACACCTTTATTAGAAACCTCCGTGTGCATGTGCTGCTCACCTGGAGAATCAAGACGTGTGGCAGCAAAGATACTATCAAATGTGTCTGGCAGGCTTTTTGTGGATGGAGTAGCATGCTAGCAGGTGGCAAGACAGATATGCAAACTGGGGGGCATAGCAACAATAAACAGTGCAGAACTATTCAACAGTTTATGTTAGTAATATCCTTTCATTCCTACCACGGATCCGAAGCTTATATGTTGCAAACGGGGCTGTGGAGTCGGAGTCTATTTTGCAGGAGTCGGAGTCGTCATAAAAGGGACCGACTCCAACTCCCAAAATATATAATAAGTTGGTCCAGTTAGTTCGATGCAGTGCAAAGAGCAAGAGGAATTTGGTCCGGCCATTACTACTGCTC
This sequence comes from Phyllomedusa bahiana, assembly GCA_025379985.1. Lineage (NCBI taxonomy): Eukaryota > Metazoa > Chordata > Amphibia > Anura > Hylidae > Phyllomedusa > Phyllomedusa bahiana. Next base: position 23,637 of record JAODAL010003346.1, read on the forward strand.
CCATATCTTCAGCCTTATCACATGAGGAGTGTAATTGATGACATGGAGCAGGCAAAACGATGCCCCAGGGTAAAAGATTCTGCTCCCATGGCAAACAGATTTCAGCAACATTTTTCACCTGTTTTCCAAGAAGTAGCAAAGATCAACCATTCATCAAAACTGACTGTGGCTGAGGCGATTCCTTTATGCCCTGACATTGTTAGAGATGTTGCCCCTGTGGTCACCGCTTTGCCCCCAAGTTAGTGTAGAGAGGCCGTTCTCTAGCCTGGAAATAATGAGATCAGATGTGAGGTCATGTATGCAGGACCTGATGGAGGCAATACTATTTCTCAGAACACATTCAGAGACTTCACAAATGTTCCTGCAGTGTTTTGTATATTTACCATTTTTTGGTGTTCTAAAGTCATATCCAATAAACATAGTGTACACTGAGAAGCAAAATGGAAACAATGTTTTAAACTTTTGAGACTTTCAGGCTCCATATCTCTCCATCCACTACAGCTTTGTACATGAGGCTACGGTAATTTTATATACAGTCATCTTACCTATCTACATAAATTTGACTTGCAAGTATTTAGCATCTGCTTAGTTCTCAGATTCTTTGCTGTAACTGCATTGTTTCTGTTCTGCTCCTAAAAATCAAAGTGTTAATTTGTATTATTTTGTTAGTATTTGGTAAATCCACCTTTTGGTTTTCAATACTGCCTGAATACTTCTGGGCTCTGCATCAGATTCAAGCACATCTTGACCAAAATCTGATCCCAGGTCTCTTCTACACATTCCCAATGTTGGTGCAGACTGGACTTGGATACAAAAACAGCTTTTTCTTCAACTCTACCTACGAGTGTTCAAAACATTGTTACTCTTTTGCTTGTCAGTGTCTGTTCTACCTAAATAGCTTGATTATTGCACCATAAGGTGAAAAACAGCCCGATGTTACCATTTTACTACAGTAAAGTTATCACTTAAACATGAGCCGTGTATGAGGGAGTCAGGAGTCTGATTCAGGAGTTGGGAGTCGGAAGTTTGGGAAATTGAGGAGTCGGGGCTTTGGCTTGCCGACTCCACAGCTCTGGTTGCAAACTAGACTGCCGTTTTAGATATGACTAAGCCCCTTTCAATTGCACTAATAAGCTTCTAGGCCATGAAACATGGCATCCTGCCCATTTCTGCATCTCGTAGCCTAGATAGGAATTAGCCCCACAGTCACATTTTTTTTTCAGCATCGTACAGTTCACATCCGTGACTAAAAAAAATCTGCAACATAGTGGAGGGAAAACAACCACACAGATTCCAGCTGTAAACAATAGGATGCAGATTACGCACATTGCTCACATTAGTTTGTATGAACATACCCTAAGCCTGCATCCACACAGAATCAAATGAGTATTAGAACCGTTTTTTACACTCGGTTGTCGTTTTTTGGCACTGTGTTTCAATCGTGCATCATAGAGCACTAATGAGTTTCTTTACACGGACACCAAAAAACGACAAAGCTTTCTGGTTGTTTTCATGCCGTCTCATGACGTAACCCCTTAACAACCCTGGACACCTGATCACTTGGAAGATGATCCATAGATGACCAAGCCAAACATCCACTCTGCTGCTATGACCTTGGATGGAGCAGTAAAAAGGCCATACGTGCAAATGGAAACTGGAAATGCCCCACTTTAGAAGATTTGAAGTCTCTGATATCTCCCCCCTTCACGACCTTGGCGTTATCCTTCCGTCATGGTGGTTTGGGGGTTCACGCACCTGTCCTTTTGGATACGTCCTGAGGATCGCGCGACCTCTACGGCAGAGTTCGCGCGATCGGCGCGGGGTGTCAGCTGTATATTACAGCTGACATCCCGCAGCGTCGGCCCAGACCCCGGATCGCTCCGGGGGGGGGGGGGGGGGGGTTAAACCCCTTTTAAATTATCGCGAGGGGTGGGGTCGAAATTTAATTAAGAGAGACGCAGGGGGAGATCGCTCCTCCTCCCTTTCTCTGTCCGGCAGCAGGCACGGATCGGGGATCCGTGCAGCCCCTCCCTTTCCCTGACGGGGACCCCCGGGAGGGCAGAGAATCCCTTTCCCGGTTTGCCCTATGACGTCACAACGCCCGGCCGTCCCCTGTGGGCAGACCCGGCCCCGTGACTAAACATTACCTTGGGAAACCCAGTCAAGAAAACAAGCTATTACTAAACCCAAATTAAATTTGAGAGATTTTAAAGATCTCTCATTAAAAACCCCCTATGGGGAAAAGTAAAAAAAAAAACGTGAAAAAGTGAAAAAAAAGTAAAAAAAAGTGAACATGAAAAACCACAAACACAAAAAAAAAAAATAAAAATACTTACACCCCCTTTTTTTCCCCCTTTACAAACGCCAACCCCCCCCCAAAAATGATCAAAAAAAAAAAAGTCCCCAATTTTTGGGTATCGCGCGTGCGAAACGACCTCCCCTATAAATTGTCATGTTAATTAACCCGTAGGGTGAACCCGTAAAAAAAAAAAAAAAAAAAAAAAAAATCACAAATTAAAAGAAAAAAAAGCATAAAAAACTCCTAAAAACGCCAAAGTTGTCCCAAATTTTAAAACGTCGTTCATCCCGCAAAAAAAAGTCCCCATACAGCCCCGTATACGGAAAAAATAGAAAATGAAATATTTCTCAAAAGGTTAGCATGAAATTAAATTTTTTTTTTAACACACAAAAACACTTTTTTTTTTTTTTTTAAAAAGGGTTTTAGTTTAAAAAAAAAAACTATATAAATAGGGTATCGCCAAAATTTGAAGGACCCAAAAAATAAGTAACTTATAAAGGAACTGCATGGGGGGAACCCCCTTTTAAAAAATAAAAAAAAAAAAACCCTACTAGGATTGCAAAATTTTTTTTCCCCCTCCCTTTCCCAAAAAAAGGATTTAAAAGCGATAAAAAAACCCTTTGCCCCCCAAAAAAATGATACAATAAAAACTTCAACTCATGTTGAAAAAAACAAGTCCCTACACAGCTCCAAGCACAGAAAAATTTTAAAAATTAAAGGGTTCGGGCTATGACGATGCCCAAAAAGTATTTTCCTGGGTTTAAAAAAAGTGTTTTTTTTTGTATAAAAACGATAAAAAAATAAAAAAATAACCCAAAAAGGGTTCGGTGAAACTAATTTAAACCGGGGAGTAAAGCTACCAAAGCATATATACCGTACAGGGCCCCTATAAAAAAAAAAAATAAAAAACTACCAAGATTGTGTATTTTGTTCAAAACATCCCCCCAAAAAACCTTAAAAAAAATTGCAACATATGCACAGCATAATGGTACCAAAAAAAACTTTAAAATCATCCCGCAAAAAAAAAGCCCAAAACACAGCCCCGCACAAACAAAATAAAAAAATTAAAAGGCTGTCCCCAAAAAGGACAAATAAAAACGCAATTTTTTATAGACTATTTCTACTTTTGTAAAATTAAAAAAAACAGAAAAAACTATATAAAATCTATAACTTTTTAATTGTTTCCGAAACCCCCCTAGTAAAAATTTTTCACTTTATTTACACTGCACGGCGAATGCTGTAAAATTGAAACTCCCAAAAAAAAAACCGAACTGCCCTTTTTCCCCCCCCATTTTCATTGCCCAATGCTAAAAAAAAATATGGAAAAACCCCGTGTTTCCTAAAATGCAGAATACATCACCCGAACGAGTTTCCCCGAGGGGTGTTTAATTAAAATGGGGGACTTCTGGAAAGGTTTTGCTGTTTTGCTACTTTGGGGGCTTTGCCAAAAAAACATGGCCCCCCCAAAACCCGGTTCCAAAAAACCAAATAGCGTCCCTCCTTTATACGCCCCGCTATGCGCCCCAAACCCGCAGGGTTTAAACCCCCATGTAGGGGATTGGGCCCAAATTTTGGGAAAAAATTCTTAACAAAGTTTTAGGGGTTCTTTTTTCCAGGATTTTCCCTTTTTTATATATGAAACATTTTTAAACTCAAATTGGGAAATTTTTTGGAAAAAATTTTTTTTTTAATTTTCACAGCCTTATGCCCAAAAAAATTTGGAATCACGTGTGGGGGCCCTTTTTACTCAAGCACCCCAGGGTATAATTTCCAAAGGGGTGTAGTTTCCAAAAGCGGTCTATTTAAAGGGTTTATTGGTTTTAACACCTTTTTGGGGGTCCCCCAAAATGAAAAAGGCGCCTAAATAAAATCTATTGAAAATGAGACCCCAGAGTATAGTAGGTTTCTCCCCCCTATTTTTGGGCTTTGGTTTAGCCAAATAATGCACTAGGGGCCCCATATGGCATATCTCTAAAAACGGAGAAAATGGGAGAATTTATATTAAGTTGGGATTTTTTGTATTTTCCCGTGAATAATGGAAAAAATGAAAATCTGCAAAAAAAATGAAATTTTGAAAAATTTACCTCCACTTTGCTTTTAAATTTTTTGTGGGAAAAATCTAAAGGGTTATCAAATTCCCCAAATAGTGTTTTAAATACGTTAAAAAGGGTCTAAATTTCCCCAGATGGTGTAAATTATGGGGGTAACTAACCCTGCTGGCCCCCCAAAGCCACGTCAGAACGGGGTGGTCCCTAAAAAAAAGTATATTGGCCCAAAATTTTTTTGAAAAAGTAGAAATTACAAAATAAAGTTAAAGCCCCCTAATGTCGTAAAAAAAAAAAAAAACACATTTAAAAAATGATGCCAACCTATAGTGGACATATGGTAGATGCTAGTTATAAACTATTTTGTGGGGAATAATTATCTGTCTTGCACGCAGAAATTTTGCAACTTTCAAAATCGCAAATTTTTCAAAATTTCATGAAATTTTGATATTTTTCACAAACAAACAAGGATTGTATGGATACAAATTTCTTACTAACTTAAAGCACAATGTGTCACGAGAAAACACTCTCTGAATCACATGGCTAGGTAAGTGTCAAAAAGTTATTCTCACATAAAGTGACATATGCCAGATTTCAAAAATAGGGCTGTGTCAGGAAGGTCAAAACAGACTGGGTCCTTAAGGGGCTAGAATTATAGATCATGTAATAACAAAATGCACGTAAATCCCATTCATGAAAGAAAGAAAGGAGGAAAACTTTGGACACAATTAAAATTCATCTTTACTTTAAAATGATAGAAATTTACAGAAGAAATTTAAAATAACATTTCACAATTTTCAGCTTTTTACAGAAATAAAAGTGCATATTAAGTTTTTTTTTTAAATGTAGAACATGTACTGAGGAATCTGGAAGGGGGTACACCCTATTTATATTCAGGTGCCTGAGAGCGTCTAATTGGGAGAATTTCATTTTCATTACATATCACCTGCTGAAATCATTCATCACATTGAATTACAACAGCTCTAATTCTGATAACACTGCTATTCTAATAGCCATAAACTCCCCCTCTCCAATCACCTGCATATGTCCTAATACATATCTAAATTTTCATTATAAATTATCATTCTAGTGGTAAAGCTCATTGTGTTAAAAAAATAAGATTGAATGCACATAATTTCTATATATTGGAGTCTTAAAGGGAATGTGTCATCAAAAAATTAGTCATTGTTTAAGTCCCATTTTTATGTTAAAAAAAAAAAAAAATTCCTAAAAAATGTTTAAGTTTTTCATATCACTTTCAATATTTTGTAATAATCCTTAAGTCTTGCAGCTTTCACTTTGGCCGCTAGGCCTTGTTTGCACTGCTTTAAAAGCAGTCAGAGAGATGCTTTACAGTAGCTTCATGCACATAGGATCCTTAAGACTGAATCAGTCCCTTCTATAGGAGAGTTTTCTAGTCATGCTCTTACCTGGGAAGAAGTCACTGTGCAGGGAGGTGAAAGGGTGAACTGTGACTATCTCCTCTTGTGACTGTGGGATCCTGTGCTATCTATTCACACTCTTTTCAGTTTGACCCTCTTTGTGCTCATAATGAGCAGACAACAGAGAATCTTTCTGTACAGAACAGGTGTCAGACCATTATTAAGCTTAGTGGCCAAAGTGAAAACTGCAGGACTTAAGAATTATTAAAAAATATTGAAAGTGATATGAAAAATTAAAAGAAAATATAACCAAAAATTCTTAAAAAATGTGTTGAACATAAAAATGTGAGTTAAACAATAAGTCATTATTGAGGACACATTCCCTTTAACTTACAATGAATAAGGACACGCCAGTTCTCCTGACATGTATTTTAGTAAACACTTTAATTCTCTATCTCTCCCCTCTCCCTCTCCCTCCGCCGAAAAAAACCAAACAATTCTGCACAATCTTGACTTGGAACTCTGTACGTGGCTGCACTTGTTAGGGCTTGTCCCCACGGCACAGGTTTTCATTCTGTTTTACAGACAGTTTTTGGATTTGAAACCCTTCTGTAAACCGACTTTCAACCTTGATGGCATATGGTCCCTCATCTGGAACCAGCGCCTATCTTGGAAACGGGCTCCCGAGAGTGCTGGCTCAGAATGGAGAGCGAACAGCTCTATCCGAGTTCTTAACTGTTACTTCATGGGGAGTACAAGTATTTATTAAAACAGACATGACAGGAGGATTAAAGTTATGTTCACACGGCTTATTTGGACTTTTTCAGCGCCCACAACAGCATCAAAACCTCGCCTGAAACACGCTTGTTCTGGAGAGATTTTAGAAGCATTTCTTGGTGCGTTTTTTTGGATGAGGTTCTTGACAAGGTTTTCAACACTGTTTTCACCCATACAAATTAATAGTCAGGGCAAAAACTGCGGCAAAAAGGCTCCAAAAACACACCAAGAAACAGATCTAAAAACAGGCCACGGTTTTGAAGCTTTCCATTGATTCCTATGGGGATTTTGAGCACTAAAAACACTTCAAGAATTGACATGGCACTTCTTTTTTTAGCGCCCAAAACAGCTTCCAAAGAAGCGCTTCAAACACGCATAAGAACCTCGTCATGTGTGAACAACAATGCTGTTTTACATAGGAATGAACTTGGGGCATTTTGGAGGCTTTTTTGATGCTGTTTTGGGAGCGGAAACTCCCTGAAAACCGCTCAGAAAACAGCATCAAAATCAATCGCGTGAACATAACCTAAGGGTGCGTCCCCACGGCAAGTGACAAATATGGGTCGCTTTATCCGACCGGTATTTGCACTGTTTTGCGGCCGCGAGGGGAGTGGGGGGCGGGATGGCTTTTCTCCGCGATAAGTGGAGAACAGCCCTCCCCCCCTCAATGTCTTTTGAGCGGCCCGCGGGCGGAAAACCCTTGCAGTGGGGACTGCTGCACGGGTTTTCCATAGAGCACCACTGTGCTCATTTTCGCCCGGTATTTCAGGCGGTCTGCAAAACCGCAAACCCCCTAAAAAAAACATCCGAAAACCCGTGCCGTGGGGACATGCCCTAACAGTTCCCCATTACAGTCTTTATCTGATTAGAAAAAAAAAAAAAAAACACTTGACAGCCCTTAAAAATAAAATTGTTACTTTACAATATCTATTTTTCCATCTGACATTCGTTTTGGTTGACATCATTTATATATTTCAAGGCACATTTGGATAAAACAGAGTATAAAAAGGTCAAAACTTTCAATATCTGAAGCTAAAATACTCAAAGTGGAATTCCCATCAGGCTTCTTTTTTTTTTCTCTCCACCAGGAGTCTATACCAACCACAGGGAATGGGTCTCGCCTCTGTAACCCATATCTTTCTTGAGAAGGGGACACCTTACCCTGTCTTTATTTGGAGATGGAGAATTGCTGTGCACAGCTTTCTCTATTCACCTTTATGGCAGCTGGAAGCGCAGCCGAGCAAATGCAGCACAAATGACCTTTCACAACTGGAATTGTTTGTGCGGCCATCATCTTTTATGATTGTGGGCAGCACACTGACTGTCCACAATGCTTGTCACCGTGTGAGCAAACTATGATTTTTCCTATGGCATAAAAGATGTGATCAGCCATTGAACGAGCGCCTACTCATTCATCGGCTGATCGCAAGGCCTTCTACTCAGGGCAATAATTGGGAAAGAATGTTCTTATGAATATTTGTTTGGCTGATAACTGGTCCACGTAAAAAGCCCTAACATTTTAGTCTTTTAACCCAGGGCAGCTACCGCTTTCTATAGACCCCACAGGCAGTACAGGAAGTACAACGTGAGAAATACGGCTCCACACTCCACTCAGTTTGTCAACATCCATTTCATTGTGTGCACTGACTTTCGAGCTAGCAAACCGTTCCCAAAGAAAGTCCTTCACATTTTCTTCCACCTCTGTAAACGAAAGACCCGTCTCCAGGGACTGCTCGTCCAACAGTACCGTGAGCACAAGAGCCACATCTTTGAAGGCTGCATTTTCATGATCACAGTATTTATAGAGGATGAGTAAGGCACCAGGGGGTAATGTTTCTAAGCGGTACAATACTGCGCCCGTCTACCAGACTGAAAACCAGAGATTAGTTCTTTATCTATTTCAATTTTGCTGGTGACACTGTCAGAATTAGACATGGACGGTCCATCTACCATTAACCATTTGGCCCTCCAGGAGTTGGCATAGGACTCAGCTAGGCGTTTGCTCACACAATGTAAAGTCTGTTCGCCATCTTGGGCTGATGTGAGGATTAGTATAGAAGGTGCGCTTGGTTCAGATGTGTTAAGGTGTTTCTGTAGTAGTTTTTCTCTTCTAATCCACAAACCTTCATTCTGTCCATTGAAATACTTCTTGAGGCTTGCAAATTCTTTAAAAAAAATGTCAAGCTTAGAGTCACGGTGGGCTTCAGGTTCTACTTTCCATGGGTACAAAAAATGTACTACAACCACAACCAGCATTGAAATGATCAAACCACCTAAACAGGGAAAAGAAGATATTACAGTTTAATTTTCTAGAAGAATACTAGTTTATGTTGTGTAATAAAAGTTTAAGAATGGGTAAATCTCCATATGAGGAACATGGAATGAACAAAACCCAAAATGGTATACAACAATGATTTCCACGAGATAACCGAAAGACCCACAGCACACCACAATTTTTGTTGCAATAAATTACATTGATTTTATTCCTGCAAAAGGACAGATCTCCAGAGTATTTCAACAGCAGTTGATCATAAATATATTAATCAGACGAAAATTATTGAATGTTTTCGGCCAATGTGGCCTTCATCAGCAATGTCTGGAAAGAGGGAGTACAAATGCTCCACTGGATCAAATGCTGCTGAAATACTCTGGAGATCTGTCCTTTTGCACAAATAAAAACACTGTCACTTATTGCAACAAAAATTGTGGTGTGCTGTGGATCTTTCGCTTATAACGTGGTTTATGGGATTGGATATCCCTTCCACAAGCATCCCGTAACCATCCTTAAACTACCAAGTGTGCAACATCTTCTCCAATCAAGACCACAATGATTTCCAAACAAATAAGACGGATTTTTTTTTTTCACAGTTAAAGACATACACTGTAACTGCAGCAATCAGCTGATTCCTATAGGTTCGGAGGCCAAGACTCCCAGTATACAGCTTATTTTGAAACGGTAGGCCATGGCCAAACAAACCTTGAAAGGGGTTTAAAAAAATGCCTTGCACTGGTTGTTCGCAGCTAGCTGTGAGATGATCGTGTAGGAGAATAAGTAGGGCACCACTTGTGGTCGTCCTCTCCATTCACTTCCTTCTAAGGGAACTCCTGAATGTAACCAAACTTACTCACTGGACTATATTAAGGAGCTCCCATAGCCACAAGCACCGTCCTCATCATTCTCATGCATGGTAGGCTCTCAGCTAGCTGTGACCAGTGCAGAGGATTTTACTTCATGGTAAAACCCCTTTAAGGAAAATAACACCACTTGTTAGTGGGTCTCCACTCTGGATTATGGAGAACATTCATAAGCCCTAACATGGCACATAGACAACGGTGGCTTATGACTCGCCACTCTAAATTATAGATGGAGGGTTTGGTGTAGACAACCTACCTCTATGGACATCCACGAGCCCTAATAGGACATATGGACATTCGTTGTCCTGGTGGGACTCAGTAACTATACAGGACAGAAGTAACACATGGTACAGCAAGCATTATCAGCATGCCACTGCAATGTTATGACCATTACAGCATGCCAAGATTGCCCACCACGGTCACGTGATGTTAACAAGAATGTCACTATAAAAACCAGTAACAAAACTTGAACTATTATGGAGTCTCACTTCTTTCACTGGTTCTAAAGCAGCCTAGCTATCCAATATAATGTAATTTGTGGACATTTTTCCTATTCATCAGTGTTTGATTGTATTAGGTGTCATTTCTTACCGATCATCCAGTGATATCCTGTAGTGCGTTTTTCTTCAATGATACATTTCTCAGAGGTAGCTTGTGATTTGGGTCTGGCACCATGATGGGTCTGCTGCCTTTGCCTTGGCCATTCTGTGTGATCCTTTTGAAATGACTGGTTTCCAATGAAGGTTTTGGTGCTTGGAGCAGTGCTTTCTTGCTCACCAGACGCGGCTGCGTCGACCGGCCCCCGATCACCAGACGCGGCTGCGTCGACCGGCCCCCGATCACCAGACGCGGCTGCGTCGTCCGGCTGTGGCTCCTGATCACTAGGTCTGGCTGCGGCGACCGGCTGTGGCTCCTGAACACCAGACGCGGCTGCGTCGACCGGCCCCCGATCACCAGACGCGGCTGCGGCGACCGGCCCCTGATCACCAGACGCGGCTGCGGCGACCGGCCCCTGATCACCAGACGCGGCTGCGGCGACCGGCTCCTGATCACCAGACGCGGCTGCGGCGACCGGCCCCCTGATCACCAGACGCGGCTGCGGCGACCGGCCCCTGATCACCAGACGCGGCTGCGGCGACCGGCCCCTGATCACCAGACGCGGCTGCGGCTACCGGCCCCTGATCACCAGACGCGGCTGAGGCGACCGTCCCCTGATCACCAGACGCGGCGGCGGCGACTGGCTGTGGCTCCTGATCACCAGGCCCGGCGGCGGCTACCGGCCCCTGATCACCAGACCCGGCGGCTACCGGCCCCTGATCACCAGACCCGGCGGCGGCGGCTACCGGCCCCTGATCACCAGACCCGGCGGCGGCTACCGGCCCCTGATCACCAGACCGGCGGCGGCGGCGGCGACCGGCCCCTGATCTCCCGACCCGGCGGCGGCGGCGGCTACCGGCCCCTGATCACCAGACCCACGGCGGCGGCGGCACCGGCCCCTGATCACCAGACTCGGCGGCGGCAGCTACCGGCCCCTGATCACCAGACCCGGCGGCGGCAGCGGCGGCTGACCGGCCCCTGAGCACCAGCCCCGGCGGCGGCGGCGGCTACCGGCCCCTGATCACCAGACCCGGCGGCGGCGGCGGCTACCGGCCCCTGATCACCAGACCCGGCGGCGGCGGCGGCTACCGGCCCCTGATCACCAGACCCGGCGGCGGCTCCCGGGCCCCTGTTTCACCAGACCCGGCGGCGGTGGCGGCTACCGGCCCCTGATCATCAGACCCGGCAGCGGCGGCTACCGGCTCCTGATCTCCAGAGGCGGCGGCGACCGGCCCCTGATCACCAGACCCGGCGGCGACCGGCCCCTGATCACCAGACCCGGCTGTGAAGGACATCTGAGAAGATTGGTCTTTTACATGAACTTGAGATTTTTCCCCTCTAAAAAACATATCTGGGACGCTTTCATGTGACTTTCCTTCATCAGTAGGCAAGTCTGCAAGAACTTCTTGTGACCTTTGCTCATTAGACCTGTGCATGGAGCCTGCGGATGACTCTTGCTTTCCTGTGGTGTTTGTCTGCGACTCTGACTCTCTGAAATCTTTGTCTATGGCATTCCCATGTGACTTTTCTTCATCAGAAGACTTTTTGTTTGTGGTGCCCGTCCAGGAGTCTGGTTTGCCAGAAGACGTGCCTGTGGTCTTTACATGTGATGTATCATCTTCAGAAGACGTGTCTGTCATGGCCACCGGTGATTGTGGCTCACCTGAATACTTGTCTGTAGCACTCACGTGCAACTTTTCATTGGTAAAAGACTTGTTTGTGGTGTCAACTTGTAACTTTGGCTCTCCAGAAGAATTGTTCAAAGTGCTAGTATGTGAGTCTGGCTCGCACAAAGATTTCGCCTGTGGCTTTTCCTCTCCAAAAGGCTTGTCTGTGGTGCTTACATGTGACTCTGGCTCATCAGAAGACTTGTCCATGCCACCCTTCCGTGCCTTTGGCCCATCTGAAGAGTTGTCGGTTAAATTCACTTGTGACATTTCCCTCTTAGATGAGTTGCAGTGATTTTATCTTATATTCTGATGTGGTTTGCTGCATTAGTATCCCAACAAAATCTGTGTTTTCTTTAACAAAAATATCCTTTGAATGTGAATTTATATTTTATTATAGTTGCTCATACAGCGGATACTAGGGAAATAAAGAAAAATTTTAGGTGTTAAACAAATCAAGTGGATAGACAGCGGTGAATGTTGTAATTACACTGTAGACTATAAAATATCATAGGAGCTGCGGATAAGCTTTGTCACACTAACTCAATGGTAAGGCTCAATCTCGTAGTCTGTAACCTTTACTGTACATGCAGGCATTTTTTCATGGTATTCAGTACATACTGTGACCCAGATTACACACCCTGATCAGTCAATCATCAACTGGAAATAAAACTAAAAACTGCACAATTATGTATAAAAAATATTTTTTTGTCTCCATGTTTAATATATCATAAAGATTCAAAGACAGAAAAATCACACTTTATTATTATTATTATTATTATTATTATTTATTTTAAAGCGCCATTGATTCCAGGGCGCTGTACATTTGAGGGGGTTACATACATTACATAAGTCAAACGAGTACAGTGATAAGGGATAATGACAATTGGCACGACAGAAGGGGACAGGTCCTGCCCGCGAGGGCTTACAATCTACAAGGAGGGGAAAGAGACAGGAGGTTTAGGGGCAGACATGTCTGTGGAGGAATAGTGACAAGTTTAGTGAAGGTTATAGGCAAGCATGAAAAAAATGGGTTTTCAGGTTGCTTTTGAAGCTGGTGAAAGTGGAGGAGAGTCTGATGTGTTGGGGCAGTAGTTTCCAGAGTGTGGGTGAAGCACGGGAGATTCTTGGAGACGGTTGTGTGAGGAGCTGAAAAGGGGGAGACAGAGGAGAAGGTCCTGTGGAGGAGCGGAGAGTGGCGTGGGGGAATTTTTGGAAATTAGGGCAGAGATGTATGGGGGGAGAGGTCATGGAGGCCTTGTGGGTCATGGTTATAGCTTAAAATGAATTCGCTGGGCAATGGGAAGCCAGTGAAGGGATTGGCAGAGGGGAGAGGCAGAGGAGTAGCGAGGAAGAGGTGGATAAGACGGGCAGCAGAGTTAAGGATGGATGGAGGGGGGGCGAGGTGCTAGCTGGGAGGCCCACTGAGAAGGATGTTGCAGTAGTCTGGGCGGGAGATGACAAGGGCATGGCCCAGCATTTTTGTAGTGTCATAGCCGAGGAACGAGCGGAATGCGAGAGATGTTTTTCAGGTGAGGCGGGCAGGCAGAGGTGAGGGTTTGGATGTGTGGTTTGAAAGATAAAGCAGAGTATACTCCACTCCACTTACTCATCTCCAAAAATTATAGTATTTCAATTCGACACGATCCACAAGAGGTAAGCCAGTCAGAGATCTGAAACGGTCAATTATAGATGCATATCAATAAAATCTCAGTCCCATGGCCAAAGTCCTCATAAAATCATCAGGCTTTATGTCTTCATATTAAAACATATATACACCGGTACATGCGTATCCAGATTGACAAGATGCTGATGCGTTTCGAGATTGTCCTTATTCATAGTTAGCACAGTTGAAACAAAGACTTCAGCCAAGGGTGGGGAAAGATGTGGATGAAGAGAGGGATAGGAAACTTTTAATCTCAGTCTCTCCCTACTGATGAAAGCTTGGAACAAGAACCAGTCTGCCCTATATGAATATTTAGGGTGACATGTCAGAAAAGAGGCACCACCACGCCAGTTTGAAGGCGCATTAAATGAGTGAATAGTGCGCCTGAATATATGAACTTGTTACAAATCTGAAGTGTGGTATACCTTGCACAGCAGACCACATTTTAGGCACATAACTTAGGCGCAAACTGTGCCTAGTTTTGGTGTACGACAGTTTGTATATGTGTATATATATATATATATATATAATATATATTATATATATATATATATATATATATATAGTACAGACCAAAAGTTTGGACACACCTTCTCACCTTCTCATTCCAAGTGTTTTCTATATTTTCATGACTATAAAAATTGTAGATTCACACTGAAGACATCAAAACTATGAATTAACACCTGTGGGAAATTTTTTACTTAACAAAAAGTGTGAAACAACTTGAAAATGTCTTATATTCTAGTTCTTCAAAGTAGCCCCCCTTTTTCTTTGATTACTGCTTTGCACACTTTGGCATTCTCTTGATGAGCTTAGAGACGTTTGTCACCTGAAATGGTTTTCCAACAGTCTTGAAGGAGTTCCCAGAGGTGCTTTGTACTTGTTGGCCCTTTTTCCTTCACTCCCGCGGTCCAGCTCACCCCAAACCATCTCGATTGGGTTTAGGTCTGGTGATGTGGAGCCAGGTCATCTGGCGTAGCACCCCATCACTCTCCTTCTTGGTCAAATAGCCCTTACACAGTCTGTAGGTGTTTTTTGGGGTCATTGTCTGTTGATGAAATAAAAGATGGTCCAAAATAAACGCAAACCGGATGGATAGCAGCCACTATAAGATGCTGCGGTAACCATGCTGGTTCAGTATTCCTTCAATTTTGAATAAATTCCCAAAAATGTCACCAGCAAAGCACTCCGCACCATCACACCTCCTCCTCCATGCTTCACGGTGGGAACCAGGCATGTAGAGCCCATTCGTTCACCTTTTCTGCGTCGCACAAAGATACAGTGGTTGGATCTCAAATTTGGACTCATCAGACCAAAGCACAGATTTCCACTGGTCTAATGTCCATTACTTGTGTTCTTTAGCCCAAACTGTCTCTTCTGCTTGTTGCCTGTCCTAAGCAGTGTTTTTCCTAGCAGCTATTTTACCATGAAGGCTGCTGCACACAGTCTCCTCTTAACAGTTGTGTAAGAGATGTGTCTCTGCAGAACTCTGTTGTGGCATTGACCTTTTTGCTCTCTAATCTAAAGCTGCTGTTAACCTGCATTTCTGAGGCTGATGATCGGAATGAACTTATCCTCCGCAGCAGAGGTGACTTTTGGTCTTCCTTTCCTGGGGCGGTCCTCATGTGAGCCAGTTTCTTTGTAGCGCTTGATTGTTTTTGCCACCGCAGTTGGGGACACTTTCAAAGTTTTCCCAATGTTTCGGACTGACCTTCATTTCTTAACCCCTTACCGCCAGAGCCAGTTTTGGCCTCTCTGACAGAGCCCCATTTTTAAAATCTGTCATGTGTCACTTTATGTGAGAATAACTTTTTGACACTTTAACCTATCCATGTTATTCAGAGACTGTTTTTCTGACCCCTTTGTGCTTTAAGATAGTAAGAAATTTTGGCCCCAAAAAGCCCTTGTTTATTTGTGAAAAATATACAAAATCGTGAAAATTTGAAAAATTTCCAATTTTAAAACTTCAAAAATTTCTGCATGTAAGACGATAGTTATTCCCACTCAAAATAATTTTTAAACTAGCTTCTACCATATGTCTGCTGTAGTTTGGCATCATTTTTTAAATGTTTTTTTTTACGACATTAGGGGGCTTAAATTTAGTAGTAATTTTCAAATTTTCAACAAAATTTGCAATATACATTTTTTTAGGGACCAGTCCAGTTCTAACATGACTATGATTGATCTGTATGTTAAATAACCCCCATTAATGACCTCATCTACACCCCTTAAAGTATTAAAACCGATTTAGGAAGTTTATTAACCCATTAGGTGTTTCACAGGAATTAAAGCAAAGTGGAAGTGAAATTTAAAAATTTCACTTTTTTTTTCACATTTTCAATTTTTATACATTATTCACAAGAATACGGTAAATTTGATCAGGGAAATGCAACTTCATATTGATTCCCCAGATTCTGCCGTTTTCAGAGATATCCCAAATGTGGCCCTAGTGCATTATTTGGCTCAACCACAAGCCCCAGAATAGGAGGAGCACCTACTGACTCTGGGGCCTCATTTTCAATTACAATTTTTTTAGGGGCCATTTCAGGTTTGCAGACGCCCTAAGGTGCTAAAACTTAATAAACCCCCTAAAAAGCCCCCATACTGGAAACTAAACCCCCTTAAGGATATAAATATATCCAGGGGGTGTAGTTGACATATCGACCCACAGGTGTGTCACAAAATTTTTTTAGCTTCGGCTGTGAAAATAAAAAAAAAAATTTTTTCCCAATAATCTGCAATTTTTTAGCTGAAATGTTTAATTTTTTAAAGGAATCCTGGTAAAAAAGCACCCAAAACTTGTTACAATTTTCCATTTTCGCAATACCTACATGTGGTGTAAACTGCTGTTTGGGGCATGGCAGGGGGTACAGGGAGGGAGTGTTATTTGGTTTTTGGAACGCAGTTTTTGGGGCATGTGCATTTACAAAGCCCCAATTACGAACAGGTGAAACCTTCCAGAAGTCACCCCATTTTGGATTCACCTCCCTCAAGGATCCCCATTAGGGGTGTATTTTCATTTTGGGCGCACGGGTGTTCCAAAGTTTTTTTTTTTTTGCATTGGGCTATGAAAAATATGGGGAAAACGCAATTCCGCCATTTTTTTGGGCTTCAATTTTACAGCGTTCGCCGTGCAGTATAAATGACAGGAATCTTTACTATGGGGGTCGGTTACAATTGCAATGATATAGATTTTATATAGTTTTTTTTATGTTTTATTACTTTTACACAATAGAAATAGGTCTATAAAAAAATTGCGTTTTTTTGTTGTCCTGTTTCTGATAGCCATAAACGTTTCAGTTTTCTTTTATACGGAGCTGATTATGGCTTTTTTTGTGGGATGATTGACGTTTTATTGTACCATTATGGGCGGCATATGCCTGGGTCACTTTTCTATTAAGGTTTTGTGAGGCATTTTGAACAAAATACAGCATTCCTGGTATGTTTTTTATTTTTTTTTTTAAACAGCGGTCACCGTGGAGTTTTAATGAATACTAGTATTACTCAGCAGGTCGATACAATTACAGGCATACCCAATTTTTTATATTTTTTTTATGTTTTATGCTTTTAACAAATAAAAACAATTTTTTTTCAAAAGGAAAACACGTTTTTGCATCGCCTAGTTTTGAGAGCCTAACTTTTTTTTTTTTTCTGTGACGGAGCTGTTGAGGGCTTGTTTTTTTGCGGGAAAGTTGAAAGTTTTTATTGGGCTTTTTGGGGAGACTTTTTGATCAGTTTTAAATCCGTTTTTTGGAAGGCAGGTGAAGAAAATACTGCAATCCTAGTAGTGTTTTTTTATTTTATTTTTTAACAGCGCTCACCGTGCAGTAAACCTGTGAACCAGTTAGCTTTACTTTTCTGGGTCGATACGATTTACGGCGATATAGTTTTTTTAATTTTGAAGCACTTAAAAAAAAAAAAAAATGTTTTTATGTGTTAAATAATATTATGCATCGCTGTCTTCTGAGAGCCTTAACTTTTTTTTTTTCCGTATACAGAGACGTGTTAAAAACTTTTTTTTTTTGCGGGGTGAACTGGAAATTTTAATTAGTACAACTTTGCCGTTTATATGGTTTTTGATCGCTTTTTATTCCATTTTATGTGCTGCAGATTTTACAAAAATCCAATTCTGTGACTGTTTTTTGTTTTTTACGGCATTCACCGTACGGGTAAATTAGTGACAGATTTATAGGGTGGGTCGTTACGCACACGGCGATACAAATATGGGTACTTTATTTATTTTGATCTTTTTTGGGCTATTGGCGTTTGTAAAGGGGAAAAGGGCGGGGTACGTGTTTTTTTTTTTATTTTTTGTGTTTACTTTGTTTTCACTTTTTGACATTTATTTTTTACTTTTTTTTTACCAATCTCAAATTTTTGTTAGAGGCAGCCAGTGCACATTTTCCCTACTGTTACGGTCACCCTGACAACAATGTCACCCTCCCACAAGCATTTGGGGGATGTGAAAGTCCGATGACCCGGAAGTGCCGTTCACTTCCCGGGATCATAAGACGGGGATCGGCCGCACTCCCGTGTGGCAGCCGCCGGTACAGGCAGAGAGCCCACTCCCCTGCCTGCGGCCCTTATTATCGCAGCCATGACAGCTGCGTGTAAAAAAGCGGTTTTTCACCGCGGCCGGGAGCCACTCCGGCCGCGGGGGATACGCATGCGGCCAGCGGTAATTTACCGCTGTTCCAGTCGCGATCGTGCGCGGATCGGTTTGACGTATATACGTCCATTGCGGGAATTTACTTCCCGCTAGGGCTATGCATACCGTCCTTTGCGGGAAGGGTTAAAGTAATGATGGCCACTCGTTTTTCTTTACTTAGCTGCTTTTTTTCTTGGCAAAAATAGAAAATTCTTAACAGTCCATTCAGTAGGACTATCAGCTGTGTATCTACCTGACTTCTGAACAACACAACTGATGGTCCCAACCCTTTTTTAAAGGGCAAGAAAATCCCACTTATTAAACCTGACAGGGCACACCTGCGAAGTGCAAACCATTTCAGGTGCTACCCGCCGAACTCATCAAGAGAAGCCAAGGAGTGTAAACGTAATAAAAGCAAAAGGGGGTATTTTTGAAGAACCAAAAATAAAGAAATTTTCAGTTGTTTCACACTTTTTTTTTAAGTATTAATTCCAAATGTTTTAATTCATAGTTTTGATGCCTTCAGTGTGAATCTCAATTTTTTTTCATGAAAAATACAGAAAACCGGGAATGAAAGGTTTTCCCAAAATTTTTGGTCTGTACGTGTGTAATATTAATATAAAATATAATAATATTTATGCTACAACTTTTTTGGCGCAAAGTACACCAACAGAATGGTGAAGTCTAACTCTGACATGTCGCCCTTAATTTCCGCTCCCAAAATTGCCAATGGACTAGATCTAGAACTTTATATGGCTACATATGAATATTTTTAGTTTCAGTCCTGTTTGTTTTTTTGTGTGAGGGACCTCTGCATCAAAAACAAAAAAGATGGACTTTAACATTAAGGGTGTGTTCACATAGGACTGATAGCCTTACACAAATCTGTTGAGGGTAAATCTACAGAGCATATGTTAAAATGCTGTACAAAATACGACGGCATTTTAACATTGCTGGACCATGACATTTGCCGCAGATCTGCACTAAAACCGTGGTCGGTTTTTGGATTTGCAAAAATCCAGGCAGAATATCCAACAGGTTTTAAAATCCGCCCAGTTTTGAAACGGATTGTAAAAAAAAACCAAACTTGGAAAACTACAGACAGATTTTTTTTTTGCCGTCATGCAGCATGTTTACCAGGGGATTTAAAAATGAACCGCCGAATATCCACAGATTCATGCTGTGAACACAGCTTTACATATTACAGTAGCTGCAAAGTAAATGAGATTTTAAGAAATTTCAACCACATTCTGCAGAAAAATTTCACAAATGGTCGATAATTGAAGCTGGTAAATATTTATAACAAGCACCATCACAGGGTACAATACCCGGTATTAAGCCCAAAAGGGAAAAATAACAATTAAAACATTTTTAATAATATAACACCAAATTTTATTTTTTTTTGTTCGTGAATCATTTAACTTATATAAAGGGGTGGAAGTAGTCAAATTTGAACAACTTATAATTTAAAAAAATTTTAGATCAATATTTGATCCAATATATACACACACATTCATTCATTTATTTATTTACAACTAAGATTAAAAGTTTCCTATCCCCTTCCCTCCATCCACATCTTTCCCCACTCTTGGTTGAACTTGATGGACATAAGTCTTTATTTCAACCGTATTAACTATGAATAAGGATAATACCGAAACGCGTCAGCGTCTTGTTGATCTGGATGTACCAATGTATATATGTTCTAAGATGAAGAACTAAAGCATGATGATTTTATGAGGACTTTGGCTGTGGGACCGAGGATTTATTTATATGGATTTATATTTAACATATGTAACCATATCAGTATTACAATACTCACAAATTATACGAAGATAATGAACTACATGTATGAACGGGGCTGCACCAGAAGTCTGGCGTCTTTTCAGCACGAGATCTAGCGCAGCCAGTTCACTGATTTTTTTAACCCGCGCATCCAGTAAATAGGGACTTACAGAGCACCCCGGCATTTGGTAATGGCCCAGATGGGGGGCGTGCGGGAGGGGGGGGCACTCAACCGTAGAACTACACTTTACGGCAAATTAGGCGATGAAGTGTCGTTTTTGGTTTAGAATGCCTGATTTATGAACCGCAGAGAACATTCATCTTTTCAGACGCTTTTCTACACTATTTTTGCGTCAAAAAAATGGCCGGGGTGCCAAAAATATCGTCCCCAAAGTGATTCTTTAAACTGAAAACACAGCAAAAATGTTTTAAACAAAAAAAACCAAAACTATGCTTTTTTTGTGAATTTAAAATAACAGGGAAAACGGTTTTCACATAAAAAAAAAAAAAAAAAGAGGGGGGGCATACACAGCCTGGTTTAACAGAAAAAGGACAATTTTCAAAAAAAAATTTTTTTTTAAGTAATTTGACAAAACCCCCAGGGGGAAATAACCTCCCCCCAGGCCGTTAAAACCTGCCCTTTTTGGGTTGTAAAAAGGTGCCCTTTGGCCTGGGGGGAAAAAACCTGGGCTCCCAGGCTGGGCACCCGGCTTTTTGCCTGTTAAACCCGCCCTCCAGGGCCTGTGTGCACGCTCGCCCTCCAGGCCTGGTGCACGCTCGCCCCCCATGGCCTTGTGCCGCTCCCAAAAACAATCCATTGGAACAAAAACCATTTTCAAACGCATTTAAATTTGTCAACAACTTTTAACAAGCCTTGAAATAGGGAAAATTTAAGCTGGTTCAGATAAGACCAAAATTGAGCTCTTTGGATGCCATAATATACACCATGTTTGGAGGTTAAAAGGCATATATATCACCTCAAAACGCTACAACGTAAAGTGGGGAGGGGGGACAGAAAGGGTGTGGGGGTTTTTTTCAGCATAAGGAAATTTGAAAAATTTCATACCAAAAGGAAGGTGAAAGGACAAATGTATCAAACATTTTGATAAATATCTCTGCCATCTACCGGATAAAGAAGATGAAACGGGGGGACAGTTCAGCGAGAAATGATCCCAGTCCACACCCAAGGAACTTCAATTGGTTTCAGAGAAAGAAAAAAAAGCTTTGGAAGGGCCCAGCCAATACCTGACTGAATCCTATAGAAAATCTATGGAAGGAACTAACCCAGATTTCATAAAAGGAGCCCACGAATTTCAGAATTTGAAGGTTCTGTGGAAGAAAGGGCCAAAATCCCACCTCAATGCATGCAAAAAGTTTCTCCATACAGGATGTCATCACCAACAAAGGCTTTTGCATGAGGTATTAAATACATTTCAGTAATTGTGTTAAATATTTTTCCCCTGTTCATTTCTCATTTACACGAAATTTTTATGGACGCTTTGGTTTGATTTCTTTATCGTGTAATTGGATAGGTCATTACCGGGACTTTGGTGAAAATTTTTATGTAAACAGCAGCTTAGAAAATATATTTACTTAAGAATTGGGAGTTTTCAATATTATTTCACCTGCTGTATGTATATAAATGAATGTAAGATAAAAAATTGTCGACAATTTTTCCATTAATATATTTTCGGTTAAGGCAGGCAATATTGGTACATTTAATACCTTATTTTTTCAAATCTGTGTGTATAATAAATATTTAATAACTATATCTAATTTCCCTTTTCCCCAAAATAAGACCTGTGCATTTTTTTTTTATACAATTCAGAGTTTGGTGCTTATGCGTTTTGTAAAAATCACACCCTATATTAAAAAATTTGGATTTTTGTTTAACGTAAATGTAAAACTCCCCTAAAAATAGTTTAGTTCGTCTTTAGGAGCAAAAAATTAATATAAGACCGTCTTATTTTCGGGGAAACAGGGTATAGACAAAGTATTGGTAATAAATTAAAAGCATTTACTGTCTAAGGCCCACACTTCCCACAAAAACCTGTTTGTCTGGATGTGTTGAGCAGG
Source organism: Phyllomedusa bahiana (assembly GCA_025379985.1). Classification (NCBI taxonomy): domain Eukaryota; kingdom Metazoa; phylum Chordata; class Amphibia; order Anura; family Hylidae; genus Phyllomedusa; species Phyllomedusa bahiana. Next base: position 45,711 of record JAODAL010003346.1, read on the forward strand.
CTGTAATGATAATATAACAGTGACGTTGATGTGTACCTTTAATCCACCTTGTTGCAGATCTTCACGGTTACTCCATTGTGTTACAGAGATGCAGTCTTAGTTCTCCAATCTTCCACCCAGTGAATACAATGTGACGGCTGGATATGTTGGTTGCACAGGTTTCCGGTCTCACTGCTGCTTCTTACACTGAAACAGAAATGAAAGCAAAGTAAGAAAAAGAAAGCTGTGTCAGGAAGGCGCTGCCTGACCTTCAGCCTGACAAGTGGGGAGTGCAGGGCGGGCTGGGGGAAGCAAAGCCTCCGGGGAGTGGAGCAATAACTTACAAAAACGATACGGGGAGAAACAGGTGCAGGCTTGTTTAAAAAACAAAAATAACCCAGCTTCAGAGAAGGTTATGAGCTGCTAGAGAAGGGAACAGAGGGGCTGCAGTGCGCTCTCCAACCCCTGGCAGCAACTCCAGCACAGTTTTGGAAAAATGATGGCTGACACAGAATATAAAACCCCGAATTTTTTTTTTCAACTCCCCCCAACCTTTCTACATTGTCTACGGGTCTGAACCCCGCACATAACCCAAACGCTGTGCCATGGCTTCATTCAATTCTCCATTAACTTGAAGATAAAAAATGCGGGTTGTCATGAAAATAATCTGTGGTAAAATCCACGGCTGAATGACACAGTCCACGTCTACAATCAACACGGAAAGGTGCAGATTTTAGTCACCCATTCAGGCTGGATTTTTTCTGATCGAAAAAATCCAACATATGAAAATAGCAGAAGGGTGTCGGTAGCAGGAGTGTGCTGCCGCCATTTGCATGTGGTTTTACCATGAATCACCGCAGCCTTGCAAAGTGTTTTCTGGTCGCATGGCTTTTCAGACTGAAAGGGGGTTTTAAATCGATTCACCAAAAGTTGTGGTAAAACCGGATGTGTTTTTTCTGCTCTGCTTTATAGCTGTAATGCAGACTACCACGCAGGCTCAGAGTGTTCTCAGGGGGATAGGGGAAACCCCCGATGCGCCACTCTGCATATAAATCCTTGGAAAAAAAGGGTAGAAAAAAGGGGGGGGGCAAAAAAAAGGGGGGGGCAAAAAAGAAAGAGGCATAGGGGGCGTACAGCCCTTTATAGTAAAAACTTAGGGGGGCCCCAAAAAACTCCACCTTGGGCCCAGAAACATTCAACTGGGGGGCCCCAAGAATAACTCCACGGGGGGCCCCAAAACATTAAAACTGAGGCCCCCAAGAATCAACTCCATCGGTGGGCCCAAAAACAGGTCAACAGGAGGGCCCCAAAAAAAACAACTCCAAAAAACCCCCCAAAATCGGGTGGGCCCAAAAAACATTCAACTGGGGGCCCCCCAAGAATCCCTCCTCGGGGGGCCCCCAAAACAGTTCAACCCGGAGCCCCAAGAAAAACCCCTCCACCCGTTGGGCCCAGAAAACAGTTCAATCGGGGCCCAAAGAAAAACTCCCCCCCGGGGGGCCCAGAGGAACTCAACTGGGGGGCCCTAGAGCCAAACCCCGTGGGCCAAAACCCTCCAGTCCGCCCATTACCCCACAACATAAGAACTGGAATAAAAGAATCCTCAATCATTTCATGGGCCTCTGCCTCCCCTGCAATTATCCTAGCAGTATACCCCAAAGGGGTTGTATGAGGGACCCCCCGCAAAAAAAGAAAAGAGCATATAATGGAGGAATATTAAAGAAAGATAAATTTCCTGTCACAATCCGTGTGTAATACTTACAATGTTTTATTTGCAAAATTTGCCTGTGGATTTTCCCAATTCCCTTCGCGTGGTTTTGAAAAAACATTTCCCAAAAAAGCAGTTTCCCTCCCGCTGAGTTAGTTCTAATACTCATACACACCAATTCTTAAAAAAAAAAAAAAAAAGAAACAAAGGATTAATCCCCAAGTTATAAAAATTACATTTATTTTAATATTTTTTAAAACATGTCCTCGTAATTATACAAAAAACAACTCAGGAACAAAACTAAAGCACCAAAAGCGGGAAAAAGGTTCACAAGATAAATGGGAACACTTTTTAAAGTATACAGGGAATAAAAATATCCTATTCTTAAATTTTATGAGCAAAGTGCCAGAAAAAGCATAACAGCCATTCTACTTAAATATCTAAACAGTTTTTAAATTCCCAAAATAAAACGTACACGACCCTTCTCCCTGACCCCTGTATACTTTTGAAAAATGTTTTCCATTTATCTTTTGAACCTATTTCCCGGGGTATTTGGCGCATTTGCTGTTGTTCCTGTTTTTTGTTTTTTTGATAATTATGAGGACATGTTTTTTGAATATTAAAATAAAATTGTTTTATTTTTTTAAAATATGGGTATTAAGTCCCCTTGTTTCTTTTGTGCCATATTTTGAGTGACATTGCCCTTTGAGTCTTTTTGGGAGTTTTTTTTGCCCGGGGTAACAAACCCATTTATTAAATCAAGTACAAAACCCCCATAATATTTTTTAAATAATATATAAAATACACCACCACTTTTTTGTCAAACAGTCCTTTTATACACTGTAAAGCTGTCCTCACACCACAGGCTCCAGGCTGGCACGGCACACATGTCAGTTATGCCAGCCCAACAAGGGGAAAGGGCCGGTCTGTCCTACGCGTACTGCATTCCGAACAGGTTTTTCTCCGGAAGGGGCCCGGCCCATTTTCCGTCTGTTATAATGATTATCCCCTAGACAAAACAAGCAGACTTTTATAAGTAAAGGTATTTGGGCATTTTTTTTAATTATGACACTTAGTTTACCTATTTATCTTTTCCTGGAGAACCCCCTTAATGACATGGGAATACCTCATTAACCTGGCCACTGTTCCTCCGTTGCCAGAGCTCCCTTCTCCCCCACCCTCCATCACTGTAGACAATCATTGACCTCTGTGGCCACATGCCTGCATGTGGCTGTTGAGGCCAGAGATTAGATGCGACTGGGGGCGGGGTATTGGGGGAGACACTTCAGTGGATCTCCAGCAGTGCTGGAATGGCGGCCATGGGAGAGGTAAGTATGGGTTAATTTTCTATTTACACACAGGGGGAGGTTTTTAAAAGTCTTGTGGAAAAAAGGGGTTGCCATGAAAGCAATCTATATGCCCATTATGGACAAGCGGCTCATGTTCCGGCAGACTTAAAGAGAACCTGTCACATAGATTATGCCCCCCTTACTGAGGGCAGCACAAGCTAGTGTCAGACCTGCTGTTTCCAGCGCGGTGTCCCTTATTCTGTAAGATGCAGCAGTTTTAGAGTATTTAATGCTTAAATCTTATTCATGAGCAGGTGTTAGCCCCGCCCACCAATGACTATCCCCGCACACCTGGCAGTTATTCACATGTTTCTATCTATTCAAAGTAATATGTTAATCAGTTGAGGTGGGCGGGGCTAGCCTCAGGTGGGCAAGGGGGTAAATTAAAAAGGGCTCTTTTTATGAATAAGCTGGACTCTTTTTTCCCGGCTGAAAAATGCCGATTTTACGTAAATTCTCTAAAACTGCAGAAACTTAACCCGAATAAAGGGGGAACAGGTGAAAAAACAGGGCTGACACTAGCTTTTAAATGTCCTCAACAAGGGGGGGGGGAAAAAAACTATGTGACAGGTTCTCTTTTGCAAACCTTGCATTATAATTTTCCCCCGCAACAGCGCGGCCCGGGGCACCCTGGGGCAATCCGCTTAAAGGACTTGGGGGAAATTTTCTGGGTGAACAAACCTCTTCACATCTGCTATGTCTATACATTCTTTGTGATCGGCCGATAGCAACTCCCCCGCCACCGTCCCCAGCTTACTTTATGGGCTGTGTGTGACAAGACAATGTAGGGTTAACGTGTTTGTACCTGTTGTATAATGCAAGGAGTATTAATGCTGCCCTGTAATTGTCTGCAGGACTATAATGGTGCAAGGGGAACTCCACCTATCAGACAAATTACTTTCATTTTTGATTACCATTATCTTTTTATATTTGTCGTGCCCTTTACCCTCAGGTCCCCCTTTTTGCAAGGGGCCCCTAGGGGAAAGCCCCAGGTGACAGGGGAAGGGGGGAGGATATTGGGTATGGGGAAAAAAACATCACCCACTGGGACAGTGCGGTGGGGGTGTCATGTGCCCTCCTCACCACAAAAACCCCGAAAATTTCCCAAAAAAAAACCCCCAGCCAAAAACCAGCAAAATGGCCCCAACAGTAACATTGGGGAAAGGGGCCCCGGATACCGAACAAGCCGGGTTGGGAATCCCCAGTTTCCCGCAAATCCCCCCCCAAAAAACGGCGATGAGGCCCCCCCCCAAACCCCCCCCCCCCCCCCCCCCCCAAAAAACCGCGAGGCCCTTTAACCCCCCCCGGGGCCCCCCCCCCCCCCCCCCCCAATACCGGCAATGGCTCCAGAACCCCCCCCGGGGGGAACCCCCCCCCCCCTAAAAAAATTTAAAAATAAATATAAAAGGCCCTAACCCCCCCCAAAAAGGAGGGGAAAAAATTATTTCCCCCGGTTAAACCCCCCCCCCCCCAAAAACCGGGGGAAACCCCCCCCCCCCGTTCGGACCAGAAAAAAAGGGAAATTCCAAAATTTCCCCCCCAGGGAAAAGCCTTCCCCAACCTGTAAAAAAACCCCCCGAAACCGTGTGAAACCCCCCCCCCCCAAAACCCCCCGGTAAAAAGGCCCCCCCCCAAAAAGTTAATTTAAAAAGGCCCCCCTTATAATAACCCCCCCCCCCCCGGGCCCCCCAAAGAATTAAAAATGCCCCAACCGTAGCCCCCGGAAAATTCCCCCCCTCCGTGGCCCCCCCCCCCCCTGGGGAAAAGGGTCCCCCCCATAAAAATGGAAAAAAGGTTGGTTCCTTGGCCCCCCCCCCCCTGGGTTTCTGGGGCATTAAACCCTGGAAACCCTGGCCCCCCCCCCCCAAAATCCCTTGGAAACCTCCCCCCCCCCAACCAATTTTTCCCCCCCTTGGGTTTAACCCCCCCCCCCGATGGAAAAAAAGTGGCCCCCCCCCCCCAACCCCCCCAACCAGTAAACCCCCCCCCCCCCCCCCCCCCAAACCGCCCCCCAACCCAAGGGGCCCCCCCCCCCCCCAAAAAAAACCCCCCGGCCTCCCCGGGCCCCCCCCCCCCCCCAAACCCCCCAAAATGGCCCCCCCCCCCCAAACCCCCCCGCCCCCGGAACCCCCCCCCCCCAAAACCCACCCCCCTCCAGGGCCCCCCCCCGCCCCCCCCAAAAAGCCCTGGCCTCCAGGGGAACCCCCCCCCCCCCCCAAACCCACCCCTCCAATTCCCCCCCCCCCCGCCCCCCCAAAAACCCCCCCCCCCCCGAAAACCCCACCCACAACCCAACCCCCCCCCCCCCCCACCCCCCCTCCAAATCACCCCCCCCCCCCCCCCCCCCCCCAAATACCCCCCCCTCCCCCCCCCCGCGCCCCCCAAATCCCCCCCCTAAAACCGGCCCCCCCCCCCCCCCCCCACAAAAATACCCGGGGCCCCCCCCCCCCCAACCCCCCTCCAGGGCCCCCCCCCCCCCCCCAAAATTCCGGGGAAACCCCATAACCCCCCCCCCCCCCCCACAAATCCCCCCCTCCAAAAACCCCCCCCCCCCCCAAAAAATACCGGGAACCCCCCCCCCCCCCCCCCCCCCAAAACCGGCCCCGGCCTCCAAAAACCCCCCCCCCCCCCCCAAAACCCCTCCCCCCCCAATAAAACCCCCCCCCCCCAAAGACCCTTTCCCCCCCTCCATACCCCCCCCCCCCCACAAATTACAACGTGCCCCCCGCCCCCCAGAACCCCCCCCAAAAATGGAAACAAAAACCTTCCCCCCCCATAAAATTTCCCCGTTTACCCCCCCCCCCCCAAAAACCTTCCGCCATACCCGTGGGGCCCCCCCCCCCCACAGACCCCCCCCGCCATAAAAGTGGAACCCCCCCCCCAACAACCTCCCCCCATAAACCCTGGACCCCCCCCCCCCCCCACAGGGCCCCCCCAAAAACCCCGGGGAAAACCCCCCCACCCCAAAACCCCCCGCCATAAACCCGTGGACCCCCCCCCCCCCCCCAACCCGGGCCCCCCCCCCCCCTCCCCCTACCAGGGCCCCCCCCCAAGACCCCCCCGCCATACCCCGGGGGTCCCCCCCCCACCAGACCTCCCCCATACCAGTGGGACCCCCCCCACACAGACCCCCCCCATACCATGAACCCCCACAGATCCCCCCCCGGCCCTTAATTCCCCCCTCCGAACCCCCCCTTTGCCAAAAAAAAACAAACCCCCCCTCCCCCCCCGCCCCCTACCAGTGACCCCCCCCCAAACCTTTCCCCCCTTAAAAAGCAACCCCCGCACACACCCCCTCCCCCCCACCCCCCCCCTAAACCCTGAACCCCCCCCAGACCCCTTTTCCCCTACCACGAGCCCCCCACAACAAAAACCCCTCTCCCCCCACCATACTATAAGGGGCAGACCCCCGCGATAAAGTGATGAGCCCCGACCCTTTCCCCATGCTAGTGACGGGTAGTTGGTGCCCCCTTTTTTGCTGGGTTTTCTCCCAACTGTTCCCACCTTTTTAAAACGGGGGTGGCTACTTTTTTAAAAACCCCCCCCCCTTTTGAAACCCAAAAGGTCAGTCCCCCTTGAAATGGTTAGATCGGAAATTTGTAAAATTGTACCCTAACGCACCAAATGGGTGACCGCGGGCACCCCCCACAAAAAGGGGCCCTGGGTTTACACCCAAAAGGTTCCACGGAATTTACCAGAAGCAAAATTAGGGTTTCCCTCCAAAAATGCAAAAAAACAAAAAAAATCTTCCTTTTTCGAAATTTTAAAAACCCCGCGCCTCCGTTGGGAAATAAACCCGCAGCGCCTGCAAATCGCCGTGTGTGAACCCAGCCCTACTGCCCTCTGACCCCAGGGAAAAACCAGCTTTCAGATCTTTTCTATGCTGATTTTTTAACCTGGAGCAAAATCACAAAAATCTAACTCTGGACTTTACCCCATAATTTATTCCGAAAGCAGCCATCTTCCCCTCCCCCCCTATCCCCCGCACAGGACCTGCCCCCTTTTTACCCGTATCAATTTAGCCCAAAACCCGGGCCTGTTACTGGGGCCCAGCCCCGCCTCCCCTCTTTTTTAGTATCGAAACGCAGGGGTCACAAAAATTGTAACAACCGGAAATGTCTACCGCCCGGCACCCCGACCTTTTACTCCCCTTTCCAGCACGAATATTCTTTTTCCCCTTTGGGAAACCCTTTTCTTTTTCGAAAGGGCAATTTCCTAACCCCCGGGGAAATAAGGACTGAAAAAAACACCCCTCCCCCCTCTCGTATAGCGCAAAACTTTCCCTTGGGGTTTTAACAAGGGGCGGGAAAAAATGGGCCCCTTTTTCGGGGGGCCCAGGAGCGGAAAACCGGTGAGTGGAAAATTTTTTTTACAATTTTTCCCGGGCTACGACAAATTACTGAAGGAAAAAAGGGGACCACGGGGCAACATGATAAAACCAAAGTGCCCGGGAGTGCCCCCGATATAGAAAAAATGGGGCGCCTGATGGGGGGGCCCGAGAGGACGTGTCGCTCATCTGCTCAGTAGTTACCTTCATTCAAGTCCATAAAACCCAGATCTCCATAAACACTTTTTTCCCTTGGAAAGGTCCCCCTTTTCCCCTTTTTTCCCTTGTTTATCCATTTTTTCTTTTTATTTCAGATTGAGGGCGGTGTGTGAGGACGTCCTTAAATTTGTGCAGGCCCGATTTTACAGATAAGGATTAAAAGGCGGGTTCCCGGATTTAGAAACCGCAAAAATCCGACGTAACCACGCCCATAACCTGGGGATAGAAAATCCCACGTTAAAACCCGTTCCCATAAAACCGCGATAGAAAATCCGACTGGAAAACCCTGCCCATAACCCCCCGAAAAAATCCGACTGTAACCAGGGCCCATGGGGTTTCATAAAAAAAATCCACGTAACCAGTGCCCAAGCCTGGGGATAGGGAAAAAACCCACGTAACCCTGCCCCCTAAAAATGCGATAGAAAATCCCACGTAACCAGGCCCATAAACCCGCGATAGGAAAAACCACTGTAACCAAATGCCCATTTGCCTGGATAGAAAATCCCACAGTAACCAGTGCCCATAGCCTGCGATAGAAAATCCGACTGTAACCAGTGCCCATAGCCTGCGATAGAAAATCCGACTGTAACCAGTGCCCATAGCCTGTGATATAAAATCCGACTGTAACCAGCGCCCATAGCCTGCGATAGAAAATCCGACTGTAACCAGCGCCCATAGCCTGCGATAGAAAATCCGACTGTAACCAGCGCCCATAGCCTGCGATAGAAAATCCGACTGTAACCAGCGCCCATAGCCTGCGATAGAAAATCCGACTGTAACCAGCGCCCATAGACTGCGATAGAAAATCCGACTGTAACCAGCGCCCATAGACTGCGATAGAAAATCCGACTGTAACCGCCCATAGCCTGCGATAGAAAATCCGACTGTAACCAGCGCCCATAGCCTGCGATAGAAAATCCCACAGTAACCAGTGCCCATAACTGATAAAAAAATCCGACTGTAAACAGCGGGCCCTAGCCGCGATAGAAAATCCGACAGTAACCAGTGCCCATAGCCTGCGATAGAAAATCCCACAGTAACCAGTGCCCATAGCCTGCGATAGAAAATCCGACTGTAATCTGTGCATTATAGACCGTGATAGAAAATCCGACTGTAACCAGTGCGCATAGACCGCGATAGAAAATCCGACTGTAACCAGTGCATCACAGACCGCGATAGAAAATCCGACTGTAACCAGTGCATCATAGACCACGATAGAAAATCCGACTGTAATCTGTGCATCATAGACCACGATAGAAAATCCGACTGTAACCAGTGCCCATAACCTGCGATAGAAAATCCGACTGTAACCAGTGCCCATAACCTGCGATAGAAAATCCGACAGTAACCAGTGCATCATAGACCGCGATAGAAAATCCGACTGTAACCAGTGCCCATAACCTGCGATAGAAAATCCGACTGTAACCAGTGCCCATAACCTGCGATAGAAAATCCGACAGTAACCAGTGCCCCAAGACCGCGATAAAATCCACTGTAATCGTTGCATCATAGACCACGATTAAAAATCCCCACTGTAATCTGTGGGGATATAGACACGATAGAAAATCCGACTTAACCAAGTGCCCATAACCGGATAGAAAATCCGACTTAAACCCGTCCCATAACCCGCGATAGAAAATCCGACAGTAACCAGTGCATCATAGACCGGATAGAAAAAAACCGACTGTAAAACCCTGCCCATAACCGCGATAGAAATCCGCTGTAACCATGCCCATAGACCGCGATAGAAATTCCGACTGTAATCTGTGCTCAAGACCAAAATAGAAAATCCGACTGTAATCTGTGCATCATAGAAACCACGTAGAAAAACCGACGTAACCAGTGCCCCTAACCTGCGATAGAAAATCCCACTGAACCAGTGCCCTAACCGGGGATAGAAAATCCAAGTAACCAGTGACTAGACCGCGATAGAAAATCCACTGTAACCAGGCCCTAACCCGCGATAAAAATCCCACTGTAAACCCTGCCCATAAACCCGATAGAAAATCCCACTGTAACCGGGCCCATAGATGCGATAGAAAATACTGTATCGTGCATTATAGACCGTGATAGAAAACCGACTGAACCATTCGCATAACCCCCGATAAAAATCCGACTGTAACCAGTGCAAACACAACCGCGAAGAAATCCGACTGTAACCAGTGCATCACAGACCGCGATAGAAAATCCGACTGTAACCAGTGCATCACAGACCGCGATAGAAAATCCGACTGTAATCTGTGCTCAAACCACGATGAAAACCATGTAACCCCTCCCCTAACCTGCGATAGAAAAACCGACGTAACCAGTGCCCATAACCCGCGATAGAAAATCCGACATAACCGTATCATAGCCCCCATAGAAAATCCGACTTTAACCAGTGCCCAAACCCGCATAGAAAATCCACTGTAACCAGTGCCCTAGACCCCGATAGAAAATCCACTTAATCTGTGCATCATAACCCGATAGAAAATCCGACTGTAATCTGTGCATCATGACCAGATAGAAAATCCGACTGTAACCAGCCCCTAAATGCGAAGAAAATCCGACTGTAACCAGTGCCCATCACCTGCTATAGAAAATCCGACAGTAACCAGTGCATCATAGACCGCGATAGAAAATCCGACTGTAACCAGTGCCCATAACCTGCGATAGAAAATCCGACTGTAACCAGTGCCCATAGAGCGATAGAAAATCCGACTGTAACCGGGCCCATAACTGCGATAGAAAATCCGACTGTAATCTGGCATTTTAGCCGTGATAGAAAATCCCCACTGTAACCATGGATAGACCCCGATAAAAATCCGACTGTAACCCGTGCATCAAGACCGGATGAAAAACCCCACGTAACCCGGCACACAGACCCCGATAGAAAATCCCACTGAACCAGTGCATCACAGACCCCCGATAAAAATCCCACTGTAACCAGGCATACGAACCCCCGATAGAAAAACCGCGTGAACCAGTGCATCAAACCGCGATAGAAAAATCCGCCTGTTTAAACCCGTGCAACACAGACCGCGATGAAAATCCGATGTAACAGTGCATCACAGACCGCGATAAAAATCCACGTAAACCCGTGCTCACAGACCGCATAGAAAATCCGAGTGTAACCAGTGATCACAACCGCGATAAAAATCCGACTGTAACCAGTTCACACAGACCGCGATAAAAACCGACGTAACCAGTCATACAGACCGCGATAGAAAAACCGACTGTAACCAGTGATCAAGACCGCGATAGAAAATCCCAAAGTAACCAGTGCATCACAGACCGCGTTATAAAATCCGCGCTGTAACCAGTGCATCACAGACCGCGATAGAAAATCCGCGCTGTAACCAGTGCATCACAGACCGCGATAGAAAATCCGCGCTGTAACCAGTGCATCACAGACCGCGATAGAAAATCCCCTGAAACCCGTGCCCCATAGACTGCGATAGAAAATCCGCGCTGAAACCAGTGCCCCATAGACTGCGATAGAAAATCCGCGCTGAAACCAGTGCCCCATAGACTGCGATAGAAAATCCGACCTGTAACCAGGGCCCCATAGACCGCACTGTAGTCTACACAGAACAGATTTTCTACTGTGGGATTTCTAAACCGCCGGCCATCCGCTGAAAAATAGAACATGTTCTATCTTCTGGCAGATTCCTGCACACACAAACCCACGCCAAAAGCCATGTTAGGGCGATGTTAAAATACTGTCGGAATTGGACGGTATTTTAATATTTGTTGTGTAGATATTAAAGGTATGGCCTGATTTCTTCACTCTTCTCCTGCTTTCTACGGCTAACACGGTACAACATTATACTTTTTATAGCCATACGACAGGGGTCTTCAAAAGATGTTAAAATCTTTAAAAATAAGGGTATGTTCACACAGCGTAATTGTGACGTGTAATTTCACTGCAATATGCTTGAAATGCATGAATGTGGCCGCCCCCCTGCCCACTTTAGAAGTATGCGCTGGCAAGCACGTACTTCTAAAACACCAGGCGTATCACAGCACGTCCAGTAAGTGTCGCAATACGCTGTGTGAACATAAAATGCAATGTATAAAGACCAAGTCAAGAAATAAACAATCTGCAAACTTGTGAGGTGTGACAGGAGGATCATCAGCTCTTGCTCTTCACTGTTCGCTATCAGGTGGTGATTTGTGGTCCCCATAGTTCACACATAGTGTGATAGAAACTGGTGGGGATATTAAGCCCGTTTTGCAAAGTTTAACATTTTTGCTTTAGCTTATATTCCTATTCCCTCCTCTTCCTCTGCGTCTGACAAATGTCCCATTAAAACCACATCCCGCACATCTTCAATAGAGTGATCCTCTCCTGAGAGATGTGCGGCCACTGGGAGATCTGTCCTGCTGTTATTGATGGTGAATCTGTGCGAGTTCATGCGCTGACTGAGCCTCTGCCCTGTTTCCCCCACATAAAGGCCTGTGGTGGGTACCGCATACACATAATCAGGTACTACACTGAAAGATGGTATTGATGGTTGCCGTGGTAACATCCCGCCCAGCATCTCAACATGTGGAGCAGGAAAGTGTGCATGGGCAGCCCCTTTATTCAGGAATTCCCATCTCACATTTAGGGTAGGAATACATGGTGTGGTTTTGTTGCAGTTTTTACTGCTATAAACCTGCGCTCTTGTCCTAATTGTGCGGTTTCCAAATTAATAGAAGAATGGACATATACACATCTGTCATGGAAGATTGGCAGCTGACATCAGGTTCATTTCAGAAGAATAGTCCTTTAATTTGGTTGATATATCGAAGTTTTTATACAGGTTAATATGGAGGTGTGGCAACAGTAACATCATCATTACTTCACATTTTGATTACAATTTGCAATACAATTTGTTAGATTAATCAGAATACAATACACTTGGTTACTTCTAAATAAATATACTTTTAATACGTAAGCAGAGACCTTTACATTATCTTTGTTTTGCATTACTGATTTGCAGCACATCACCTGGTACATCTGACAGTCATTATTAAAGTAATTAAGATGGAATGAACAAAGTATCTAGCCATTTTTTTACATTATTAAATAGTAGGAAAACAGGTTGTTTATTTAAATAATGAGCTTAATTAAATAAAGAAAAAATATGAACCGGACGGACCCTTTAATAATAACATTGTTACTGGTCAATGTTGACCTGCAAGTTCGTGCAGCCAGTTGTCAAGCACAGTAAAACTGTGGGTGCCGTGTGCGGCACAAGGATCTTGGCTGAGAAAGAACCAAGCTGTCTATTCCTACTCTTAGGCTATGTTCACACGGCTAATTGCAGGGCGCTCAGGAGCTCGCGGCGGGTAAGCGCAGTGAATAAATGACATGTCAATCATCTCCCCGCGCCTACAATACGATCGTATTGTATATGCAGGGAGAGGAGGTATAATCCATAGTTCTCTATGAGAACTGTGGATTACCGTAATGACTGGGGCGCATTTCACTAGTATTAGAGCACAGTACGCTCTCAATACATGGCGAAATGCGTCCCAGAATAAGCCGTGTGAACATAGGCTAATCCACACGATATGCAATAATTGTCTGAAGTTGGGGTCTCCACCTCTAGAACCTGCATCTATGTCGAGAACAGGAGTCCCTTAGGCAACTGCCCTGCTTTATGCCCCAGCTACTACAAATGGAGAGGAGGCCTTATGCGCATGCGCAGCCGCTTCTGCATTTGTAGCATCTGGAGCACGAAGTAGGAGGGGTGTTTGGGGGACCCTGTTCTGAAAAAGGTCCGGTCCCAGAAGTGGGACCTGCACACATCAGACATTTGTTGCATATCATGTGGTATACCTTTTACAGGAGGTGTCTGGTTTAGAAATCACAGTTTTCACATAATTCGGAGTTTCTAGAGAAAGGTCTTCTGTTTAGGATCCTTATCTCTTGGCCAGACTATAGCGTTAATACAAAGAGCATCTCTTTCACTGGAGGACTTGTCCTGTTCAGCATCACACATACAACCTATGGGCACTGTGTAAAGCTGCATTTTTCCATTGGGGGGTGTGGCAGGGAACTTTAACACTTGCTACTAGATTTCCCAAAAATTGCTTATGATTGCTGTGGGTCAAAGTAGGGAAACACTTTGAGGTTAACTAATAATTAACGGGCCCCCTTTTAGATATAGATATATATATATATATATATATATATATATATATATATATATATATATATATACACACACACACACACACAGTACACTAGGACTGGAAGGGGTGAAAACATTCAGTTTATTATCATTTTTTGTATATTACAACTTGATTCCCAAAAAGTCAGAAAAGACCCCCATATGCATTAAAGGGGTTGTCTCACTACATTGATTCATCCTGTTTTCTTGGTTTCATTTTGAACTCAGGGGTGTGTTTACGGTCTTCTACTAGGCTGCAGTAGAAGCCAGGTCTGTAGCTATAGCAACCAGCGCTGGCAGCCTATCAGGAGAGATCGAACAGGTCTGTAGCTGTAGCGACCTGAGAAGCTGATGCAGCCCACACAAGAGGGGATTTCTTAGAATAGGTAGGACACTGCTAATGGCAAGGGGCATGTTTTATTCTACTCCTGTTTTATCTTACCCTCTCTATGCACCTTGGTAAAGGGTAAACCAGCCTGACCAGTGACCCTGGCCGCGCTGTCACAAGACATTGCTCCAGTAATTTCTGGGACAAGGCGCTTGAAACTGCTGCTTCCTCTATTTTAGACCTGTCGTTCATTCAGTGTATAGTGAGCTTGAAAGCAGAAATGGTGGAAATCTTTCTCTCCTCTCCACCAGCTGCCTGGTTGTTTTTCATTGGGGCCCCTGACCTATAGCTGCTTAAAGGGGATGTCCATCTATTTTTAAAATAGGATACTGTTGCCATTTATAATTCAGATCAAACTGTTACTCTCCTCCCATCTTGGATCCAGCACTGCACCGCCATCCGTCGCCACTGATCTTCTGTTTTTTTCTGAACTTCTTTCAAGTGGGACTGTAGCGGGTTGCTCCGCTCCTGCGCAACTTTGTAGCGTGACGTCCTGTCCAGGTCTAAAACTCACTTTGTTGCCCATAGCAACCAATCAGAGCGCCCCCTCTCATTTTACGTAGTGCGCTGGAAAAATGAAAGGGCGCCCTGATTGGTTGCTATGGGCAACAAATAAAGTCTTACACCTAGACAGTTTTCATATATGTGGCCCATGGTGCTCCTCAGTTCTTTAACACTTATGCGCAGTGGTGCCGTTTGCTTACAATAAACTTTCAATACCGAAATACTGCGACCTTTGGCTAGAAAGCCAGTGATCAACCCTTTTTGCAGCTCTGATAAATTTCCCCTTTTACCCACTAAAGCGAGAGCTATATATAATTATAACATAGTTAATTTGTAAAACCAAAAAAAGACAAGTCGTCCATCCAGTTCAGACTATTTTGCTTAAGTGTTGATCCAGAGGAAGACAAAACCCCCCATGAGGCAGGAGCCAATTGTCCTCATTTTAGGAAAAAAATTCCTTCCCGACTCCAATCTGGCAATAAGAATAAATCCCTGTATCAAAGACCCCTCTCCAGAATCCTAGTCACTATAAATTGTTATATTATCACGCTCTAGAAATGCATCCAAACCCTTCTTGAACTCTGTTATTGAATTCACCATGACCATTTCCTCTGGCAGAGAGTTCCACAGTCTCACTGCTCTTACAGTAAAGAATCCCTTTCTAGGTTTATGTAGAAACCTTCTTTCCTCAAGACGTAGGGGATGCCCCCTTGTTCTAGATACAATCCGGGGTATAAATAGATCTTGGAGAGATCTCTATATGACCTTTGATGTATTTAAACATATTTTATTTTTCCCCCCGAAGCCTTCTTTTCTCTAAACTAAATAACCCAAAATCTTGCTAAATCTTTCTGGTATTGTAGTCCACCCAGTCCTTTTAAATTATTTTTGTTGCACGCCTTTGTACCTGTTTCAAGCTCTACAATGTCTTTCCTGTGCACTGGTGCCCAAAACTGCACAATATTTCATGTGTGGTCTAACCAGTGACTTGTATAATGGGAGAGTGATGCCAATTTTAATACAAATATAATCCTGTTTGCCTTGGCAGCTGCTGCCTGATACTGCTGCTACAGTTAAGTTTACTGTCCACCAGGATTCCCAAGTCCTTCTCCTCCATTCATTTTTTCCGAGTAATTTTTCCATTTAAACATGTAATCATGTAATGGTTTTTTTCCTGCCCATGTGCATAACCTTTCATTTATCTGTGTTAAACCTCATCTGCCATTTCCCCCCTGCCCAGGCCTCCAACTTATCCAGACCCCCTTTGTAAAACCACATTATCCTCTATTGTGGTGATTACTTTACAGAGCTTAGTATCGTCTGCAAAGATCGATATTCTACTGTGCAATCCATGTGTAAGATCATTTATGAAAATATTAAAGAAGATAGGTACCAATACTGACCCTTGTGGTACCCCACTAGTAACAGAGATCCAGTCTAAGTATGCACCGTTAATTACAAACCCCTTTTGGTTTTCTATCAGTGAGCCAGTTGCTTACCCCACTTGCACACATTTTCCCCCATCCAAGCATTTCTTCATTTTTAATTACCAACCTTTTATGTGGCACACGTATCAAAATGCTTAAAAAAATCCAAATATATGACATCCATGCCTTACCCCGATCCAGTCTACAACTAGACTTCCTCATAGAAGCGATGAGATTAGGGCTGACAGGAAACCCATCCCTTCAAAGAACCCGTGCTGAACGGCGTTAAACATTTATTTTCAGTGAGAACTCCAGGAAAGCATCTCTTTAGAAAACCTTCAAACATTTTAAACCCACAACAGAGGTTAAGCTTATGGCCTATATTTCCCAGGAAACTCTTGACCCCTTTGATCATTAGGCACCAACATTTTGCTATGCCCCCAATCCTTTGGGGGCCCAACTCGTTATTAAACCCGTCCATAAAAAATTAAGAAAAGGGTCTGTTTTATCACATCACCGGAGGGCCTGGGTTTTTTGTCCATTTTAAACTTTAAAGACAGAGCCCGCACTCTTCTTCCCTGGGTTAACAAGAAACATTTAAAATGAGTTACCCATCCTTCTGCTCCCTCATGCAAAATTTACTGTTCCATATTACATAAATTGCGGATTTTGGTGAATATGTTTGAAAGTAGGTTTTTTAAAGTTTACTGGAATCAATGAACTACAGATTATATTTTCTCCGGGGAAAGGATATCCTCTGCTGATGAGTGCAGATAACTAGGACTAGCCTCCTAAAAATGCTAAAAATCTTTTACGTAATCATAAGCTTCCCGACCACCTACATGGTGGAATTCACATGATTTCATGGCGGAATTCAACTTGATCCCCCCAAGAAACCCCATTGGACTCTATGTTCCATGACATTTAATGGGTATCCTTGCCATATGAGCTATTGTATTGTAAATCTGCGGTACAGAAAATGACTAAATAACACGTCGTTAACTCACGCAGATTCTATGACGAACCACAATTTGGGCAGACAAGGTTTAAAAAACCCATTGGGCTCAAACTGCGGCCTCCAGCTGTTGGAAACAACAACTCCCCGCAATGCCCATTTTATTAGATTATATAAATGTTGATGGGAATTGTATTTCCCAACGGTTTTGACGGCCCATTTGAACCACTGGTATAGCCCATTAAATGGGGCTCATCAATGTCTGACTCTATATAAATTAAAAATCTGAGGCAGAAATCTGCTTCGATTTCCTCCATGACAGATATTTTTTTGTATTGTAAAGAAAATGCATCGTGTGTGAGGCCTTGTGCTTGGAGTCAGTTTCTTAGTTTCAAGTTAAGGTTTAGGGTTTTCTGCACGATGTGCTTTTTGCTTAAAAAAAAAAAAAAAAAAAAATGTTTTAACTTAATTTTTGTTGAACTGATTTTTGCATAGAATTAGTTTATTGGATGGAAAGGGACAAAAAACAAATTTTGTAAAAATAGATGTTGCTGTCGAGTATAAAGATAAATAATTTTACAAACTTCTGAAATGCTACAGTATTCGGTTTATAACCAAAACGGGAAACCATGAAAGAGGTGAGAAAGACCTACAGGAGACTAAAGAGTCCTCACCAGTGGGGCACTTCAGATTCAGATCCATATTCAACCTGAATCCAAGTCATTTGATTTTTGTCCGTGTAATACAGGGCTGTGGAGTCGGAGTCGGTGCATATTTTGCAGGAGTCGGAGTTTTCATAAAAGGGACCGGCTCCCAAAATATATAATAAGTTGGTCCAGTTAGTTCGATGCAAAGAGCAAGAGGAATTGGGTCCGGCCAGTGCTACTGCTCCCATATCTTCAGCCTTATCACATGAGAAGTATAATTGATGACATGGAGCAGGCAAAGCGCTGCCCCAGGGGAAAAGACTTTGCTCCCATGGCAAACAGATTTCGGCAACATTTTTCACCTGTTTTCAAACAAGTAGAAGATCAATCATTCATCAAAACTGACTGTGGCTGAGGCAATTCCTTTATACCCTGACATTGTTAGAGACGTTGCCCCTGTGGTCACCGATTTCCCCCATCCCAAGTTAGTGTAGAGAGGCCGTTCTCTAGCCTAGAAATAATGAGATCAGATGTGAGGTCTTGAATGCAGGATCGTGAATGGAAGGCAATACTATTTCTCAGAACAAATTCAGAGACTCCACAAATTTTCCTGCAGCGTTTTGCATATTTACAATTTTTTGTGTTCTATAAGTCATGTCCAATAAATATATTTTACACCGACAAGCAAAATGGTAACAATGTTTTGAACTTGTGACTTTCAGGCTCCATATCTCACCATCCACTACAGCTTTGTGCATGAGGCTACTGTAATTTTATATACAGTCATCTTACCGATCTTATACATAAATTTGACTTGCAAATATTTAGCATCTGCTTAGTTATAGTTTTGCTCCTAAAAATCAAAGTGTTAATTTCTATTTTGTTAGTATTTGGGAAATCCACCTTTGGTTTTCAATACTGCCTGAATCCTTCTGGGCTCTGCATCAGATTCAAGCACATCTTGGCCAAAATCTGATCCCAGGTCTCTTCTACACATTCCCAATGTTGGTGCAGACTGAATTTGGATACAAATACTGCTTTTTCTTCAACTCTACCCACAAGTGTTCAAAAGATCAAAACATTGTTACCCTTTTGCTTGTCAGTGTTTGTTCTACCTAAACAGCTTAAATTGTATCATAAGGTGATAAAAAGCTTGATGTTATCATTTTACTACAGTAATAGTTATCACTTAAACATGCGCCGTGTATGAGGGAGTCGGAGGTTTGGGAAATATCGGAGTCGGGGCTTTGGCTTGCCGACTCCACAGCCCTGCGTGTAAATCAACCGTGAGCTTAAGTTAAGGTTAAGTATTTTTTTTTTTAGAGGTTTTAAAGGGTCTTGTGGTGGTCCACGTCCTGCCGGGGCGCCACAAGACATCACTGCTGGTTACGTTATCTAGAATTGTTGTCATATCAGAAGTGATGCTACTCCAGGAGCCCCACCAGACTTGGCGCGCTTTGGAAGGATAGGCTGATCTTTAAAAAAAAAAAAAATTAAAAAACGTACCCACAACTTAAGGTTACGGCTAGTAAAAAAAAAAAAAAAAAGTTGAGTTGGGAATGTTTTGGATATTGTTGAGCCAAACAGGGAGAGATTCTAGTTCCACCAATCCTTACCTTGATGGGATTTCTTTTGGATATGATATCCATGTCCCAGAGGTGGGATCTGCACCTACCCTCTTTCCCCGAAAATAAGACATCCCCTAAAAATAAGACCTAGTGCATTTTTTTTATGCAGTTCAGAGTTTGGCTGCTTATGCTGATGTTTGTGATGAAATAAATGTGAATTCTTGTTCATGGAGGAATAAGACATCCCCTAAAAATAAGTCTTAGCTCGTCTTTAGGAACAAAAATTAATATAAGACACTGTCTTATTTTCGGGGAAACAGGGTATCTCCAAATCAGGCCCCTGAAAGTCCACATTCTGAATAGAGAAGTTTTCTGCACTTGCCTGGTTCTTCTCCATGAATTTCTATGGGAGTTCTGAGTACAGCCGAATGTTACTGCTCAACTGTACTCAGAACTGCCATGGAAATGAATGAAGAATAACCGCTCCATTAAGAATGGAGGTTTTGGCAGCCGTTTTGGAAATGGGTGCAGGTCCCAACACTGGAACCTGCACCCATATGACATTGATGGCTTAACCCATCGATTATTAGCAATGTTTGTGATGGCAAAACCCTATAACCCAATGAGGATGCTATGGCATGACCTGAAGAGGGCGCTGTAAACACTTCATCCCAGAAATGCATCCCTCCTCCACCTAGTGCTAATGTTATTTTTCAGCTACAGGAAATATTTGGATAAAGTGATGATTAAAGGGGATCTACAGGTTATTACATTCAGAGGTTCACTTACTTTTGCTTCCTTCACTTTGGACGTTTACTCACTGTGATCAATAAGAGACAGTACAATGGTTTATGTGTTATTAGTTAGTTTTTGTCATAGATAACAATTAGACCATATTAAATCATCACGGGAATAAATCCAAAGGGTGCACTTACTTTTTTCTTCAACTGTAAAACTGCTTACACTAATATATGACTCTGACATACAATGTGTTAGTGTGAAGAGGAGATAGTAAATCCTAGAAACAAAGGAAAATATCTCCGCAATCCTAAGGCTGGTGTCTTGGTCATATCCTGGGATGACATTCGGGCACATTTGTTATTCCTGTCTAAAATTTTGACAGTGTAAACTTAGTCCTAATATTGTCTTTCTGTATCACACCTCGGGGCAATGTAATATACTTTTAAATGTTTTGCCTATGTACCTTTATGTTCACTCACTGCTTTGTATTATGCTATTAGCCTGCTGCTATGTACTTAGATAACCCACATAAGGGACCGCAACGCAGACTATATTGAATGTTACTACCTCTACTACTACGCTGTCAAGTCAAATTATTATGAGCGCTTCTTACTTTCAAGGTTGGTAGTGTATAGCTCATGAAGAAAGTGGCGTGCCATAAGCTGGCATGCGATAGGCTGTCTGCACACATATCCCTTGTTGCTGTCATGGATAACAGAGGCAATTTATCAGAGTTGATAGAAAGGGTTAACTTTTGTTTTTTGGGCTAAGGTTGGAAATCTGCTGGGGTGAAAATGTATCAAGAGTGGACAAATGGCAGAGCACCATGTGCCATTGATATGAGAAGTGAACCGCGACTTCGTGTTCAGGGCAAACTGACACGCTATAGTGGAGAAGCTCACCGCTAAAATAAACCAGGGGGCTGCCAGCTGTGTATATAAACAACAGATCAGCGAACCCTACTGTGCTCCATGTGCCATCGATGTGAGAGGTGAACCTCAGCTACGAGTAGCAAGAGGGCGAACCGACATACAGAAGAGGAGATCACTGCCAAAATGAAGCAGGAGGCTTAGACGTGTCTAAAATAACGGTGCAGCGTGTGGGGCTCTGAAGAAAATGGATGGTCACTCCGCCTCTGCTAACGAAATTGCATTGGCTGGAAAGCCTTCAATTTTCTTGGCGGTATCTCAGCTAATTGGCAAAGGGTTGCCTTCTGTGAAGAGTCACATTCTGCTTCATAGAACAGATGGAATTTGGACACTTAGGCCATGTTCACACGGCTTATTCTGGGACATATTTCAGTCCGTAATTACACGCCGGAGTGCGCCAATTACGGGCCGAAAACGTCCCATTCATTACGGTAATGCACAGTTCTCATAGAGAACTATGGATTACGTCTCCTCTCCCCGCCCGGCGAAGCCGCCGGGCGGGGAGATAATTCACATGTCACTTTCTAGCGGCGTATACGCGCCGCTATTAATGATTGTCTATGGGCCGGCGAAGTGCCGCCCCCCGCTCGCGCCCCGCCACCGGCCACACGGCGGAATTACGCCCCGCAGTTAAGCCGTGTGAACATAGCCTTAGGAGTGCTTATTTATACCATGAATTTATGTGAATATATATAATATATATTACACACACACTTTTTTGATACCAACTCATCACTCTTAGGGTATGTTCACATGACGTAATTTTGGCGTGCATTTCGCTGCGTATTTGCACTCTAATACGGGCGAGATGTGCACTGAAGTTACGGTAATCCATAGTTCTCATAGAGCACTATGGATTACGCCTCCTCTCCCCACTTGTACAATACGCCGCAGGGGAAGATAAGCGACATGTCAATTATTTGCGGCGAATAATGCATGTCTATGGGGCCGGCGGGCCACGGGAGTAATTGCATAATCCTATTAAAGTGACATCTGGTTGACAATGATAGATATATATATAATCTATCATTGTCAACAAGATGTCACTTTAATAGGATTATGTGTCTACCAAAACCCAATTAACCCAACAATGTCCCGTTCCGACATGGTTCGGGACATTGACTTCTTCTGAAGTAGCCATTGCGGAGAAATGCGTCGTGGTGGGACATCAGTAGTGTTCACTCCTATGACATGGGTAGATATTGTACTATCATCTTTTAGGCTTTTGCTGGTTAATATGCCTTTTTAAGTTGTTACCCGGTCCTGGGTACTTTGGCTGCTACTAGTTGGGTATATACTAATATACTTTGTTATCTGATATGTTCAAACAGTTGCATGATTACTCTTTGCATTTGTGTGTTGGACACTTGTCTCATATCCTGTTAATTGAGTTTTGGATTCCTATTAAAGTGACATCTTGTTGACTATGATATGAGATCTATATTTATATATATTGGTGTGTATATATATATAAATATATATATGTATATGTGTGTGTGTATATGTATGTATGTATGTATGTATGTATGTATATATATATATATATATATATGTATATATACTCATACACACTTTTTTGATAACTCATCACTGTTTGTTCCTTTTGGTTAGTTTTCCTCTTTTTTTGTATGTGTTTTTAATTTTTGAATTAATTTAAATATTATATTATTGTGATAGGACTCCCTTTGCCTTGGTTGTTTATTGACATTATGGGAGTCTCTCTAATCTGTAAAGTAGGGATTTTTGGTGCCTTTTGTATGGGATATTGTGACGTTGTGCTGTGGTATGCAATGATGCTATGATGTTGTGCTGTGGTATGCAATGATGTTGTGCTGTGGTATGCTATGATGTTGTGCTGTGGTATGCTATGATGCTATGATGTTGTGCTGTGGTATGCTATGATGATGTAACGTTGTGCTGTGGTATGCTATGATGATGTGATGTTGTGCTGTGGTATGCTATGATGATGTAGTGTGGTATGCTATGATGATGTGCTGTGGGGAGGTTTATATTACTTGATATTTATTTTGAAGGTAGGAGATCCCCAATTAATGAAATACATTGGCCATTAAAGGGTCAGCGTTGATTTTCGATGTTCCTTTGATTTCCGTTTTTTTGGCTCCTTTTGGGGGTGCGCAGTTGTCCATAGTGCTTGCTTCTCTTTTGTGGTTCGCCACAAGATCACTTCTCACTTTTCCCCATAAGGTATAACTGAAGTTTCACAGCAATTTACCAAAGTATCTGGTCTCTGTGTATCCCGGTCATGTAGCTGCTCCATACATAACAATAAGAAAGTGTGGTTGTGTGTCGGCCGCTGCTGTGGTGTATGACGCGGCCGCAGTGGAGGCTGCAGATAAAGGCGCTTTCTTTCCTTTCCTCCTTATCAGTATACGAGCCTCCTCTGGGTGTGTGCCAGACACTTACTTCACTGCAGTTTTAGACCAGAAATTCTTGCATTTTCATGTTGTTTTTTTGACCCCAAAAAACATGATTGTGTTATACCGTAATATAACGTCAGTGAGGTTTTCCACAAAAAGTTCGATTTTTAGGATTTTTTCCTTTTAAATCTCACTGACAATACCACTAGCTAGTTTTAGCCACAGTGTTTGTTGTGTAGCTTTGTGTGAACATTGTCCAGTTGCTGAAGAGAGAAGTCAGCAATGATTGTACTCCTGTCCTCCGCAAAGTATTTAAGGGGAACCTGTCACATAGATTATGCCCCCTTGCTGAGGGCAGCACAAGCTAGTGTCAGACCTGCTGTTTCCAGCACTGTGCCCCTTATTCTGTAAGATGCTGCAGTTTGAGTATTTAATGCTCAAATCTTATTCA
Source organism: Phyllomedusa bahiana (assembly GCA_025379985.1). Lineage (NCBI taxonomy): Eukaryota > Metazoa > Chordata > Amphibia > Anura > Hylidae > Phyllomedusa > Phyllomedusa bahiana. Next base: position 69,424 of record JAODAL010003346.1, read on the forward strand.
TGAGCAGGTATTATCCCCGCCCACCGAAGGCTAGCCCCGCCCAATGACAGTTATTCACATGTTTCTACCTATTCAAAGTAATAGGTTTATCAGTTGAGATGGGCGGGGCTAGCCTCAGGTGGGCGGGGCATGAAAAAAACTGACTCTTTATATGACTGTTTTCTTGCTGAAAACTGCAGATTTGAGCATTAAGTACTCTAAAACGACAGCATCTTACAGAATAAGGGACACAGCGCTGGAAACAGCAGGTCTGACACTGGCTTGTTCTGCCCTCAGCAAGGGGGACATAATCTATGTGACAGGTTCCCTTTAAAGGGATTGTAGTCACTTCAAAGCTGTCTCGCCATTCACTTTAATGAAAGTACAGAGAATACGAATACATGTAAAGCATTGAAGAGGCTGCAGCTCGTCCCTGTCAATCATCCCATCGGGGGGATCCCCATGTGGGATTATTAATAATTTGGTTTATGGCCAGCCTTGGTACCCTACACGCACAAAGGTTTACATTATGCCTGGCTTGACTACGTATGATCATGGGCATGAGTTTGTATAGGAAAACGCTACAGCTGAACCTGATGGCCGTGAACTATTAACACCACAATTTTTTTAGTTTTTTTTGGGATTAATACAGTTCCGGTACAAAAAATAATGTGAAATGGTTCAAAAGGAAGTTAAAGGGGTTGTATCATTACATTAAATGGTCTTCAGAATAAGGGGACAGTGAAAACAAGCAACTTTGCAATTGGATGTCGTTAGCAAAGCTGTCTTGTTTTCACAGTATTCCTTCCCTTCGTTTTCTGTAAACACAGTTCCCCAGTGTCGGTCGGATCGCACCTCCTTTCATGTCATTGGCTGCCGGCTCTACTAATTTACATTCTGTCTGGAGCCAGCATTCCTGCCTCTCTCACTCAGAATAAGGGGCTGGGAGCATTTCACTCTGCACAGTCAACAGAAACACAATAACACTGCAGGGCTTTTACAATCAGAAAACAGCAGAATTGTGCCTCGGTGCCTAATCATAGAAGGAGCATTAGGCTGCCTCTCTCACTCGGAATAAGGGACCGGGAGCATTTCACTCTGCACAACCAGCAGAAACACAGAGGCACTGCACCTGCTTCTACAATCAGAAAACAGCAGAATTGTGTGTCGGTCCCTAATGCGTGTAAACATAGAACAGAGATCTGTACTGCTCTGGAGGAGTTTATAGAAGACTGGATTCAATTTTAACAAACCTCCAGCTGTGAGAGGAGAAGAGATCAGTGCTCTGAGTTCATACACTCTCTAGACTGAATGCAGGCCTGTGGTATGTAAACAGCTCTTACAAAATAAGACTGCATAGGGAGAGCCACAGTGACATGTGGACTCAGATAGAGAGAGGGGTGGCTAGAGCGAGCATGAACAGTGAAGGGGGGCATGATGTCACCCCCCTTCAGTTAAGAAACACCTAGCTGGGAGGGGAAGAAACGCCCCTGGATTTGAAGAGCTGAGAAGCTGAGAGCACAATGAAACAGACGAACTGATGAAACGATAAATCCCCTGTAATAACATAAAAATCGTATACATTTTTTTAATATTAAACACAACAATAGTCCATTTTTTATTTTAACCAAAGGGATTTTTTTCAGGGAAGACATCAAGGTACGCTGCTCTGCAGCACAGAAGGCAGATAATGGTTTAAAATTAGATGCAAACTATTCCCACCGGTGTCTCAACATTTAGAGATTACTTTCAAATCTTCTAAGTCTATACAACCAGTGTTGGAACAGATTGTATTACAACAAACAATTTGGCAGGATTTGGACAGTTTTGCTCTTCAGGAGAAAGCCCATTGCTATCATAATGTCAAGAAAAGTTTTATTAACCCTTTATCGACATTCCACGTATGAGTACATCCCATTGCGGGTAAGGGGTTAATGGCAGCTAACACTCAGCGGTTACAGCGCGAGATGGTGCCCCTTAGACGCTGCGGCACAGCGTCTAAATCAATGAGAGTCGGTGCTGTACACCGTTCCTCACTGCCATCAGGAGCGCCCACGGCAAAATCGTGGGCTCTCGATCGCTTAATATGACAGCTGGAAGCCTCGTGAAGGCTTCCATCACCACCATGTTTTCAATTTTTGCTACTTTCGGCTTAAGGTAGGAAGTAGTAAGACCGCCATATTTGTACACCCTAATGCATTGTATATGCAATGCATTAAGCTGTATAAATGATCGCGCCCCCTAGTGGTGAAGCACCCTAGGGGACTGAAAGGTAAAGTAAGAAGAAAAAAAAAGTTGTAAAGTGTAAAAAAAAAAAGAAAAATATTAAAAGTTCATAGCACAGTTCCACATACTTGGTATCGACGCGTCCAAAATAGTCCAAGCTATTAAAATATAACATCATTTATCCCGTACACTGAACACCATAGAAGAAAAGAAATTCCCAATGCCAAAATTGTGGGTTTTTTAAAGGTCACTCAAGTCTGTAGTTAGAAGCACAAAAAAGTTATCTGTCACAGAAGAAGGCGCCGCGGTGCACATTTCAAGAGTAGAAAATGTTTGGAACTTGTTTTACGGTACCAAAACATAACAGAAACCGTACATGTTTGGTATTGCTGGATGCATATCAACTTGTAGAATACAGATATTACATGATTTTTACCGAGGGTTGAACACAATAAAAACAAAACTCCCTCAAACATGGCGCAAGTACATTTTTTACACCTTTTGACCCACTTAGAATTTGTTTGCGGTTGCCCAGTATATTCTATGGTACGATGAATGACACCATTAGAAAGTACATCTAGCAAAATAAAAGCCCCCAAATGTCTATGTAGGGGGAAAAGTAAAAAAAAGTAATGGCTCTGGGAAGGTGAGAAGGAAAAAACGAATTGTGGGGGAAAAAAATAGGCCTCTGCATTAAGGGGTTAATAAAAGAAGACAATTCTAAGGCTATGTTCACACGGCGTAACTGCAGGGCGTACTGCAATTACGCCAGGTGTTCGGGAGCTTGTGCCGATCGGCACATACTCCCGTGGGGGGGGGGGGGGGGGTGGCAGCGCGCCAGCCGCATAGATGGTCATTACTCGCGGCTCGTAAGCACCATGAATAAATGACATGACACATCTCCCCGCGCATACAATACGATCGAATTGTGCGAGCGGGGAGAGGAGGTGTAATCTATAGTTCTCTATGAATACTGTGGATTACCGTAATGATTAGGGCGCATTTCGCTTGTATTAGAGCGCAGTACGGCGTGAAATACGGACCGAAATGCGCCCCAAAATAAGCCGTGTGAACTTTCCCTAACTCTCACAAGCGTAGGACTGTGCTACAGAGAAATGGCATAGAAAGCCATGGCAGCAGTCATTACAGGGCTGTCTTTCCCATTGGGCCCCACAGGCACAGGGGGCCCGTCCGGGCGGCTGCCTGCCCTGCCCAGTGAATGAATACAGCCAGCATTACTGAGCTTCCCCTGCCTGTCTGTGGCCAGGCACCGCGTGCCCGGTCCCTGCCTGCACTTCACTGATTACAGGGTGCTCTGGCGCACTGACAGCAGGGCCCGGAGAGGAGATAAGCATCACACACAGCAGGCAGCCAGGGCCGTCCATTTGTTGGTGCTATGCCCCCCTCCTGTGTGTGCTTTCCTGTTCAGCAGCTGCTGATATTATCAGCACAAGTCTACAAGCAAATCTTCGTGTCCTGACCTCCCCCCCCTGGAGTGTACAGGTTAGACTCCGTGAGTCTGTGTGAGTGTGTGCATATTTGTGTGTAAATGTGTGTGAGTAGGCTAGAACGCACCTGATGTATGAACCCGCTCTACAGCGAGTCATAAATCAGGCACATTCTAGCGCTGGGGCGCCATTTCTGGCTCAGGTATGCCAATTTGAAAGCGCTCTACCTGTTCCAGCTGTAATGTGCCTAGAAATGCCGCACTGAAGTTATAAATATGTAGCTTCGCTACGGTTCTAGTGCGCCCCGCCTCCCGCACGCCCCCCGAGATCAGGCACATTACAAAGACCCACAGGCACAATGTAATGTACCCCAGAGTGACGTGCGGGAGATTTAAAAAGGTACGAACGGGGCTGCGCCTGATATCGAGCTGTAAAGACACCGGATATCTGCCGCAGCCCCATTCATACATGTCGCCCTTTATGCACCAAGGGCGACGTATGAATGGGGCTGTGCCTGAAGTCTGGCGTCTCTTCAGTTCGAAAACTGGCGCAGCGCTGTTCACTCTATTTAAACCTGCCACATGCCTGTATCAGGCCCATTACAAAGCACCCGCACCTGATTTGGGGGGGGGGGGGTGGCATGCTGGAGGCGTCTCTCTACAACCATACGAAGCTGCACATTTATAGCTTCAGTGCGGCAAATCTAGGCGCATTACTGCTGGGACAGGGAGAGACCTTTACAAGGGCTTTACCTGAGCCAGAAGTGTCTCTTTGTAGCTAGAAAGCACTAAATCTATGACCCGCAATAAAGCAGGTTCATAGATTCAGACGCATTCCATGCTACAAATGCATGCAAAAAAAAATCATACATGTCACCCTAAATACGCATCGAAAAGGTATCTACCCTGTCCCATTGTTTTCAATTTGAATGCATGCCACATATCGGTCATATCGTGACCTGTGGTACATATTCCCATTGAAAACAATAGGACAATATGGTGCATGTGCTTACAGGCACAAATTTCAAATCAGTGTTGAGTTAAAAAAAAAAATGTTAGGGTATGTTCACACAACATATTTGCAGGGCATACTTTGGGGCGTAATTGCGCTGCAATGCGCCCGAAACACGCCCTGCAAATACAGTAATATAGCAATCACCAAGGGCCACATAAAAACTGTCTAAATCTAAAGGTTTCTTTGTTGTCCATAACAACTACTCAGAGTTCCCATTTAATTTTTCCAGAGCACTATATGAAATGGGACCTCTGATTGGTTATGGGCAACAAAGCAAGTTTTAGATCTATATAGTTTTCATGTGGCCCCTAGTGCTCTAATTTCACAGTATATTCCCTGGTGCTTACTGTGGGAAAGTTAAAGGGAAGCTGTCACATAGGTTATGCCCCCCCCTTGCTGAGGGCAGCACAAGCCAGTGTCAGACCTGCTGTTTCCAGCGCTGTGTCCCTTATTCTGTAATATGCAGCAGTTTTAGAGCATTTACCCCTCACATCTTATTCATGAGCAGGTGTTAGCCCCGCCCACCAAAGTCTAACTCCGCCCACTGACAGTTATTCACATGTTTCTACCTATTCAAAGTAATAAGTTTGTCAGTTGAGGTGGGCGTGGCTAGCCTCAGGTGGGCGGGGTTTGAAAAAAACTGACACTGAAGGACTCTTCAAATGACTCTTCTGGCTGAAAACTGCAGATTTGAGCATTAAATACACGAAAACTACAGCATCTTACAGAATAAAGGACACAGCACTGGAAACAGCAGGTCTGACACTAGCTTGTTCTGTCCTCCGTCAGGGGGGCAAAAACTCTGTGACAGGTTCTCTTTAAGTTGAATGTGGGCCTGGCTGGAGCGTTGTGCGAAGTAATCACTGGCCAGTGCGTACTTTCAACAGCAGACGTACAGGGCCATGTAACTGTGTGTGACGCTATACGCTGTGTGAACCCAGTCTGTTAATTATTTACATGTTTTACTAATAGTGTCAGCGCCAGAACAGCACCGTTTCCTCATCAGCAATTTCGTGATTGTAAGGCAATGTTCACACGGCTTATTTCAGAACGTATTTACGTCGGATTGCCAATCGTAAATACGTTCCGAAATCAGGTGAAAATCAGTTTCAAATCGGTGCCACTAAGTGTGGCGCGTATTTGTAACTGATTTCCCGACGGAGTCACCATCCCCATTCATTATAGGTGGTGAATCCGTCCGGAAATAATTCACATGCACATTGTTTTTGCGGCCGCAATCCGGAACGGAAATAAGTGTCGTCTGAACGACGACACGTATTTCCCATTAAAATCAATGTAAAACTGCCAGTTGCTTTTGTAACTGATTTCGCAACGGATTTGCGGCCGTAAATACGGCTGCAAATCCGTTGCGAAATAAGCCGTGTGAACGAGGCCTAAGAAGAATTCCGACAAGGAAATGACGCTGGATGTTCCTGTGGGTGGTTGTGTTGGAGGGGGGGGGTCCAGTGCTCAGCTCTGCCCGGGGGCCCATAATGCAGTTAAGACGGCCATGAGTCATTATAGCTTCCTATGCCATCAAAAGACACTCCGGAAACTAGGATGAGGTCTGGCAGACTGAAGGCCACTACAAAATCAGATGACAAATTTTTGAGAGCCGCAGTGTGCATGATCGGTGCCTGACGGCTCCAAATTTTCAAGCACAGCTTAGTGCAACAAAAGGTAATCGAGTTTCCATTCCACTGTGAGGAGAAGGCTTCTACCTGCAGGCTGGATAGATGCGGTAGAAGTAAGAAACTGCTAAGATAGCAAAAGAAAAAAGACTTTCCTGGGCCAAGTAGCACCTGGGAGACTGTCTCCTGGACTAATGCATCAAAATGTGACCTCTTCAGTGCATCACTTAGTTTTTACTGTCAAGTAGGTGAAGGGATGATTCTTGTGTAACGGCAACTGTCAAATATGGGGGAGGAAGGGTGATGGTCTGAGGGTCTTTTGCTGGATCCAACTTGCACGGGGCGGCTGGCACACAAATGGCCACCATAGCATTTTGAAGCGGCCTTGGATGTGATTATACTATGAGGGAGGATGTAAAGTGGCTCCGGATGTGAAGCAGGTATGAATGTAGTGTGCAGGGGGGCTCTGGATGTGATTAGAGGGCAACAGAAGACAACTAAAATGGTGACCAATGTGCTCAAGAATTTCCAAGTGGCGACAAGTTTTCACGGTCATCACTTGCAACAAGCCCTATACACACACTATAGGTGCCAATGATCTACCTAATCCCCCATTGGTTGTGGACTGTTATAGAAAGGAACTGTACTGGTCCTTTAACATTCAGAGTAAGGGGATGTTCACATGGAGTGTTGGATCCGTTTTTGGATCCAAAAAACACATTCAAAAGTGCTGTGTAAATCGCATCCAACACACAGGTGTTTGTTTGGCTGTGTTTTGCCTGCAGCAGACAGGCACCCTATAGTTTTAAATAGGGCGCCTGCTGCGTCAAACGCATCAAGAATTGACATGACAATTCTTTGAACGGATCTGAAAGATGCATCAGAAAGACGCAGTGAGACAAGCATTGGTGATCCCTCGTCTGAACGCCAATGTGTGTTTTACATTGAAAGCAATGGAAATCACACTGCACATTGTTAGATGCGTTTAGGGTCCGAAACATGGATCCAAACACGCATCTAAAAACGTATCCAACACGCTGTGTGAACATCCCCGAATAGTAGGTGCGTTGTAGAAGTAGTAAATGGGACATGAGACCAGTATAACAGTTCTATTTTATACATAGGGGGTTTTCAAGTACGGAGTTCACCTGTAAAAAGCAGAAACGGAGGAATCGTAGGACGGAGAGCTACAGGAGCTGCACACAAGGCTTCCTTTTTTTTACTATAACCCTAACTAAAATAATTGATTTTACATTTGGCAGCTAAAAATTGTATGTGGCTCTTAGTTTAAAAGCCAGTGGCTCCAAGGTCCATTTTTTCAGCTGGAGCACTGCAGTGGCACGTGGAGGGGCTGGAAGGCAGCACATGGACTGCTTTAAGTTTTTACGCTATGTACCTCCCTGTACCTGAGGCCTTGAAAAGGGAATCTGTCTTCCTAAAAACCACATACAGATTCTTCTATCAGTTACGATTGTTATTGCCTTGTTATTAATGTGTCGTTCTTTCTTTCCAGGTAATCCCTCATCTGAACCGAAAAGTAAGTATCCACATAACCCGTCCTGTGGCCACGCTGCTTTCTTCAGTTTCCTCCTGATAAACGTCTTTTAAAGGGGTTGTCTCACCACATTGATTCATCTTCCCTGAGTCCTGTGTTCTTGGTTTCACTTTGAATTCAGGGGCGTGTTTACTGGCTTCCACTAGGCTGCAGTAGAAGCCAGGTCTGTAGCTATAGCAACCAGTGCTGGCAGCCTATCATGAGGGATCAAACAGGTCTGTAGCTATAGCGACCTGAGGAGCTGATGCAGCCCATACAAGAGGGGATATCTAGGAATTGGTAGGACACTGTTAATGGACATATATTGCAAAGTGACTTGTTTTTGCAAGATCTTTAACATTTTTACAACATCTTTACAATCCTTGTAGTGAGACAAAGTGGTTTAAAGTGGTTCTCCCAACTATAAAACCCATTCTTAAAGGAGTTGTCTCACTACAAGGATTGCTTTTTATGTTAAAGATCTTGCAAAAACAAGTCACTTTGCAATATGTGTCCATTAACAGTGTCCTACCTATTCCCAGATATCTCCTCTTGTATGGGCTGCATTGGCTCCTCAGGTTGCTATAGCGACAGACCTGTTCGATCTCGCCTCTGGTTGTTATAGCTACAGACCTGGTGTCCTCAGAAGCTCATCACTGAAGGCCAGTATTAGCCAGTAAACACACCCCTGAATTAAAAAATGAAACTAAAAAAACTGGACTGAGGTAAGATGAATTGATGTAATGAGACAACCCCTTTAAAGGAAGCTGCAGAGTGATCAGCTAAAATTGTGGTATTTCACGGGATCTGTTTAAATGAAGGGGCATCATTATAACACAGGGTTGTACTGAGTTCTGAGCGGAAGCTGTTGGCTTTTCCACCATTGCTAATAGATGGGAGTTTTGAGTAGATGTCCTTATGCTGTGATAAACTATATGAGCAGGTGTTTTCCAGTTCAGTTCACACCATTTCTTTGCTGTCATTTGAGCTTTTGGCACAACACTAATGCCCTTGCAATGCCTATATTGCAAAGATGCCCATTAAGAGTTTGAAGGAGACGAGTGAGGTCCTCCCAAAAATTGAGTTGGCAGCATCCCCTAATGGCTACCACTCCACTGATTTGGGTATTTCCTTTAGGCCCCCTTTATTAGCTATTATTGCTGTCAGTTGCAGTTCCCAATTTGCTAGTGAATGCCTAGACTGTCAATTAAGCAGTGTCCAGTGCTCCGTTTTAAACAGGGAGATGATGCTCAGGTTCTCGCCCCCTTGATAACTGAGCAGTGGTGACCATACGCTTGACTGTCTATGCCAAGAGTGCCTGCACTGTCGAGGGGGAGTTCACCACTACTCCATTCTCAAAGAGGGAACAACCCTGATCGCTCTCCCCCTGTTCAGAACTGAGTGCGGGAGACTGCCCAGTTGTCAGTCAGGGGGCTCATTAGCATATTGGGTTCTGAAACTAACACCATCAATAGATAGTAAAGGGTGGGGTGTCTAAGGAAAAATGGATTTCTACAAATGACAGTCTAAGCAATCTATGCAAGGGATCTGCCATTTATGCAAATTTACCCTTATGCAAGGACGAAATTGGCTGCAATATCCATAGCGGGAATAAAAGTCGCTACCTCTGAATGTAGCCTATTTCGGGCAATGTTCTGATTTGCCACAATCCTTAACTTGCGTGATCAGAAGTGTCATTCTGAGACTTTTAGTGCACTTTTCTCTTTCCTGCTTACTCTAGGAGTAGTTGTAAGGGTATATTCACACATGGCAGTAATGTTGCGTTTTATCGAATCACAGTAAAACCACATAGTTTTTGCCATTATCATGGGAAATCTTGGTAAAAATTCACAATTGTCATAACTTGTAGATAAACCCAAAGTCCCAGAACAGCAAAGGGAATCTCACTACTATAATGGTTGATCCTGACTAGTTTCAATATGTAGAAAAGTAAATTAATTTACCCCTTGTCCTATTCAAGATGTGCACTGGAGACTGACCTCTTGCCTGTGTTTCTGAGGGAAAAGAGCTGTGCAGTACAGGATGGGCTGAAACTTGTAGTGTCATGCCACAGTGAGATCAACTTGTTCAGTGCTCAGTTCAGACCTGCCACCTAACAAGCAATTTCACCATTTTTTTTATTTATTTTTTTTATTAGGGACATACGAACTTAGGGGTCGTAAAAGTAAGTATGACGCAGTGTTTCCTTCATGGATGCCCGTGTTCGCTGTCTTGTATGGCAATATCTCTTTACAGCTACAGAAGCACTTTTTAAAGTGGCATGTGAAGGTTGATACCTTTTTATAATGCTTCATCCAGTAGTTTTAGATCAGTGGTCTTCTAGCAGAACATTGACTATATGAACCCTATAAATGCCACCGACCCACTGGCAAGCTGAGTATTCTGGTAGAGCCTTGCACCAGACGCCTGAGCCAGTTCTGAGGGAATGGTAGGAGTTTAAAATGGAAATAGAAGAACAAGACCTGTACAAGAATGTAAATAAGCGACACACAGCATTGGGCGTCGTTCCTATGGTGTTATGGACCCTTTTATTATTCTTGTTGCCCGCCATTGAACTTGTTCAAGCTCTACAATGTCTTTCCTGTGCACTGGTGCCCAAAACTGTGCACAATATTTCATGTGTGGTCTAACCAGTTACTTGTATAATGGGAGAATAATGTTCTCATCATGTGCCCCTATGCCCCTTTTAATGCACCCCATTATCCAGTTTGCCTTGGCAGCTGCTGCCTGACACTGGCTGCTACAGTCAAGTTTATTGGATAAGCTTTAAAAATATTTTGGGTTAGTTACACTCTTTGACAATATGCCTTTCTGTCTTCAGAATTCTGTTACAATTTGCACCAAAAGTAATGGCATGCATGCCACATTTATTATGCGTTTTAGACACTTCTGTGCCTCGTCTAAGAAAAGTAACAGCTAAAAGTTTTCCAAAATGTTGGTGCAGATATGAAGTAAACCAACTTAAAACTGGTGTAAAGATGGAGCAGACAGTTCTAACATGCGGCAGATTTATGAACACTATGACAAACACTTTGGCACTTTGTAAAATTATGTCTAAGGCCGTGTTCACACGGCTTATTCAAGCCGTAATTGCGAGCCGGATTGCGCTCGCAATTCCGGCTTGAATAAGGGGCGGGGCGGGGGTTCTACCCGCCGGCCCCATAGACTTGCATTATCCATGGCGCATATTGCGCCTGGATAATGTGCAGGTGACTTTCTCCCCAAGGCCCGTTCACACGGCTTATTCTGCCGCGGATTGGCGCCGTGCTGCCGCCAGATTTGCGCTTCAGTACGGCGACAATCCGCGGCAGCAATTACGGTAATCCACTGCTCTCATTGAGAACAGTGGAATCCGTCGCTCCTCCCCGCTCGGCAAATCCGCCGGGCGGGGAGAAAGTGACATGCACATTATTTACGGCGCGGACGCGCCATAAACAATGCATTGTCTATGGGCGGGAGCGCGCCCCCGCCGCGCTCCAGCCCCGCCCCTTATTCACGGCGGATTTGTGCGCTCAATACGGCGCACAAATCCGTCGGGAATAAGCCGTGTGAACACGGCCTAAGAGTTGCACAGGTTTGATAAATCTGCCCTACTGTATCCTGAGGCCATTGCAACCTGAGGGAGCACTGTATTATAAATAGCCTTTACATTTTCTTGTACATGAAGAGGCCTTTTTTACGTAGTCTTTGCACATTTTCAGTATTTTTGTATTTGTTTCATCTTGTTAATTTTTTTTTCTTCCGCAATTTGTCCTAGATAATGTGCAGCAGTCAGAAGCAGATCCTCAGACCCCTGAGCCAGGTAACAAAGAAAATGAATGTGTCACAATGGTTAAGTAGCTGCATATTGCAGAGCCAGATATTGCTGGTGTTTGAATCCATGTGTCATGCGCCGCCTCCTCGGACACTGAACTAAGCATCACATGCCTTAGGTTTTGTCTGCAGTGTTCTTTTAAATCGTGCAAATGGCATGAGACACACAATTAACACAGGTGTCAATTCGGGAGTTGTATCCCATCTCTTGCGTGTTTTATAAATGACCCCTTTACTACTAGTACCTATGCTAGAACACTGGCAGCCCCATTCACCTCCATTATCCCCTGTCACTTCTTTCACCCAGCACGCAATACACATTGGGAACACAGAAATTATGCATCGAATAAACTTAGATCTATCCTAGGATAAAAAGGAAATGATATAAGGGCAGATGGATCAGGGGGTCTTTTGTTGCTCTCAGTCCTCTATTCCTATGATTTTGCATGGACTGAAAGGCCTCGTTCACACGGCTTATTTCTCCGCGGATTGGCGCCGTACTCCGCGCCGGATTTGCGCTGCAGTACGGCGCCAATCCGTCGGAGTAATTACGGTAATTCCACTGCTCTCATAGAGACCAGTGGATTCCGTCGCTCCTCCCCGCTCGGCGAATCCGCCACGGGGGGAGAAAGTGACATGCACATTATTTACGGCGCGTACGCGCCGTAGATAATGACAGTCTATGGGGCCGGGGCGCGGCGTCCCCGCCGCGCTCTGGCCCCGCCCCGCCCCTTATTCACGCCGGATTTGCGAGCGCAATCCGGCTCACAAATCCGCCGTGAATAAGCCGTGTGAACACGGCCAAAATGTAACAGTGTTAATATAAGCCAGTGATGCAGGGCTTTGGAGTCAGAGTCGTGGCGTCGGAGGCTATTTTGCAGGAGTCGGAGTCGTCATAAAATGGACCGACTCCCAAAATATATAATTAGTTGGTCCAGTTAGTTCGATGCAAAGAGCAAGAGAATTGGGTCCGGCCAGTGCTACTGCTCCCATATCATCAGTCTTATCACATGAGGAGTGTAATTGATGACATGGAGCAGGCAAAGCGCTGCCCCAGGGGGAAAGATTCTGCTCCCATGGCAAAGAGATTTCAGCAAAATTTTTAATCTGTTTTCAAAGAAGTAGAGCAGTTTAACCATTCATCAAAACTGACTGTGGCTGAGGCAATTCCTTTTTTACCTTGACATTGTTAGAGATGTTGCCTCTGTGGTCACCGCTTTGCCCCCAATTAGTGTAGAGAGGCCGTTCTCTAGCCTGGAAATAATGAGATCAGATGGGAGGTTCATGTATGCAGGATCGATGGAGGCCGATACTATTTCTCAGAAAAAATTCAGAGACTCCACAAATGTTCCTCCAGTGTTTATGCATATTACAATTTTTGTGTCCTAAAGTCATGTCCATAAATATATTTTACACTGACAAGCAAAATGGTAACAATGTTTTGAAATTGTGACTTTCAGGCTCCATATCTCACCATCCACTACAAGCTTTGTACATGAGGCTACTGTAATTTTATATACAGTCATCTTACATATCTTATACATAAATTTGACTTGCAAGTTTTTAGCATCTGCTTAGTTACAGTTTTGCTCCTAAAATCTAAAGTGTTTAAAGGGGTTGTCTCACTCAAGATGACTTTTTATGTTAAAGATCTTGTAAAAAACAAGTCACTTTGCAATAATGTGTCCATTAACAGCTACCTATTCCTAAATATCCCCTCTTGTAGAGCTGAACAATCAGCTCCTCAGGTCGCTATAAGCTACAGACCTGTTGTGATTCTCTCCTGATAGGCTGCCAGCACTGGTTGCTATAGCTACAGACCTTACTTAACTGCAGCCTAGTGGAAGCCAGTAAAACATGCCACCTGAATTCAAAATGAAACCAAGAAAACAGGACTGAGTAAGATGAATCAATGTAGTGAGACAACTCCTTTAATTTTTATTATTTTGTTAGTATTTGGTAAATCCACCTTTGGTTTTCAGCACTGCCTGAATCCTTCTGGGCTCTGGATCAGATTCAAGCACATCTTGACCAAAATCGGATCCCAGGTCTCTTCTAACACATTCCCACTGTTGGTGCAGACTGAGTTGGATACAAATACAGCTTTTTCTTCAACTCTACCCACAAGTGTTCAAAAGTCAAAACATTGATTACCCTTTTGCTTGTCAGTGTCTGTTCTACTAAATAGCTTGGTTATTGTTCAATACGGTGATAAACAGCCTGATGGGACCATTTTACTACAGTAAAGTTATCACTTAAACATGGCCATGTATGAGGGAGTCAAGAGTCGGAGATTTGGGAAATTGAGGAGTCTGAGTCGGGGCTTCGGCTTGCCGACTCCACAGCCCTGCAGTGATGCCCCCCGTAGCCAGTGATGCCCGCCCCCCTTGTAGCCAGTGCCCCGCCCCCCTTGTAGCCAGTGCCCCGCCCCCCTTGTAGCCAGTGATGCCCCCCCCCCTTGTAGCCAGTGATGCCCCCCCCCCCTTGTAGCCAGTGATGCCCCTGTAGCCAGTGATGCCCCCCTTGTAGCCAGTTGATACCTTATGTAAGTAATCATAAATAACAAAAAAAGTACCACCTCGGTCCCACGCGTCCCAGTCCGGAGCTGGCAGAGCGGTGTAAGCGGTGTGACGTCTCATCACGCTGCTTACGCTGCACGCAGCTCCCAAAGGGATCTCCTCGGCGGCAGAGCTGCCTCTGCCGCCGAGGAGAATCGAGCGTCGCAGGAGGCGCGGTGAAAGCTGTGCGCCCCCATGACACTAATGCAGGGGAGAGTCAGGACGGGGAACGATCCGTCCGCCTCCTCCCTGTATCGGCAGTGCTGGCTCTGCGTGACTGTTATGAAACAGTCGCGCAGAGTCAGAGGCGATCCTCCGGGCGGGTGAGGCAGGCGGTGTTCCCATCGGGTGAACGAAGCTTCGGCGCCCCGGCGATCGCCCGCCCCTAGGAACGGCCCTGGTAGAGAGTCTGTTCTCTCGCCTGGAAATAATTGAATCAGATTTGATCTATGAAGGAGGATCTATTGAAGGTGATACTATGTCTCAGAACGAATTCATAGACTCACTCCACAAGTTTTATTCAGGATGTTTTTGTTGAAAACTTATTTTTCCCACTTCAGCGTTTTTGCATATTTACAATTTTTTTAAGTTTTTCGTGTTTTAAAGTTGTATTCAATAAATATATTTTACACCGACAAGCAAAAGGATAACAATGTTTTGAACTTTTGACTTTCAGGCTCCATATCTCACCATCTACTACAGCTTTGACCGTGAGACTCCTATCATTTTATAGACCATCATCTTGGCTATCTCATACTTAACTTTGACCTTCAACTATTTAGCTTATGCTTAGTTCTGCAGATTATTGTCTTGTAAAAGCATTGTTACTGTTTTGCTCCTGGTGGTGGGACAATCTTTTTCTTCTTGTATACTATAAATTACAACTTGTTTTTCACATTCTCTAATACTCAGTGTGTTATTAGGCTGATTCCCAAGTGAAAGGTCAACTGGTTCGAGCAGCCATGAAGATTTCCAAAGGAAAGAGAAACGGCATCATCCAGCTCACCGATAGTGATCTCCCGGGCAAGAAAATTGCCAAACTGCATCATGTGAGGCCCTGACAGCTGGAAGAATACGATATGAAGTCCATCCATTCGAAAGCCAAGAGGTGACGTCCAGTCAAAATATCAACAAACTGGCTCATCACAAGGTCGGTCAGTTGTAACGCGACAGATAGGGCAGTGGAGGAGGCTCGTGTGCTTCATAAGAGTGAGGTCACAGACGTCCATGCAAGCCTCATGCAACACGTATTACACATGTCTAGAGTGATGGCCCGAAAAAAGGTGAAGAAGCCGCGACTTCAATCTCGTCATAAGAAGCGTTGGCTCGAGTTTGCAAAAAAGTATGAAAAATGGGGAAAATTGGAAATGGGGTTTATTGGAGCAATGAGATGAAAGTCAATAGACCGGGCTCTGATGGGGGCAAATGGGTTTGGAAGAATCAAAGGAAAAGGGGACTAACAGATCAAGAAATTGAAGAAACTGTTGTGTTCCAGCAGGACAACAACCTAATGCATACATCACGGTTGGAGAAGGAATGGCTCAATGACAGTGAAGTAGAGTTGCTGTATTAGCCTCCATAGTCCCCAGACCTCAACCCAATCCAACACTTGTGGGAAGAGTTGAAGAAAAAGCTGTATTCGTACCCAAGTCCAGTCTGCACCAACATTGGGAATGTGTAGAAGAGACCTGGGATCAGATTTTGGTCAAGATGTGCTTGAATCTGATCCAGAGCCCAGAAGGATTCAGGCAGTATTGAAAGCCAAAAGGTGGAGTTACAGAATACCAACAAAATAATATAATTACATTTTGATTTTTATGAGCAAAACAGTAACAATGCAGTTACAGGAAAGAATCTGCAGAACTAAGCAGATACTAAATACTTTCAAGTCAAATTTATGTTTAAGACAGGTAAGATGATTGTACATGACGCTAACATCATTTTACAGACAAAGCTGTAGTGGATGGTAAGATATGGAGCCTGAAAGTCAAAAGTTCGAAACATTGTTACCCTTTTGCTTGTCAGTATCTGTTCTACCTAAATAGCTTGATTATTGTATCATAAGGTGATAAAAAGCCAGATGTTACCATTTTACTACAGTAAAGTTATCACTTAAGCATCCGCCATGTATGAGTTAGGAAAATTGAGGAATCGGAGCTTGGGTTACCGACTCCACAGTCCTGTTTGCTGTGATGGGAATACCCCTCTAAAAAGACCGTAATAGAGGGGGTTACTGCACCTTGGGCCCCTCTCTTATAAACTTATGGACAAAGCAAATAAAAAAAAGAAGCATCTCCTGCTCTGAAGAATTCTATCAGGTATTACATAACTGCCCTTTCATTTGAGTGTTATGTGATACTACTTTCCACTTACATAACCTCTTAGGAGACACAGATTTATTTTGTATGAAGAAGCCGGAGCAGATCAGGTGTAGAACTGAAGGTACCAGTGTAATATGTAGATGTTGGTTTGTTAGGACAGGATAAAACAATTGATCGCTGCTTCCCAATAAATCACTGATTATACTTTAAACTTTTTTGCTTTAGAAAAGAAAGATCGCACAGTGGAGCAGAATGTGAAGTATAGAACCACAAGAAGAAACCCCGAGCCTGGTAAGAATGATAGAGACGTATAGTTGTCTATCAGGTTGACTGTATACGCTGGTGTAGTAGCTGCCCATCCCCTGATAGCCGATTGCTTCTCTACATAGATATCCACCTATGTTACAGGTCCTGTATAATTCTACATGGTCTGTTTTACACAAAAAAATAAAAAAAAAACACATTCCTGCCAGGTTGGACTGTTTTAGGTGGAAAAAAAATGTTGTAGTGAATGGTAGGCTAGAATGTTTAATAGAAAAAGTCCCAATTTAAAGATTTAATTTGGAGCGTTTGTGGTAGATTCTGTCAAAAATCTTGGGAAAAAAGTGGGCAGCACTACTTGTTTTACGTTCAAATGACGAACATCATAACGGAAATTCAAGTCGATGGGGGCTCAATCATTAGGATGAATTCACATGGTGTTTACCTGGCCTATAGCAGCACGTACTGTGCACACTGCTACACACCAGGTGTTTTAGAAGTATGCACTGGCCCGGCCCCCATTCACGATAAGTCACTACTTTTCTCCCGGCGCCTAGTGTGCGCCAGGGAAAATTTTGGCTTATGGCACTCAATGAGTGCTATGATTTCACCGTATTTGCAGGCCATTGCAGCACAGTACAGCCCTTGGATATACTGTGTGAATATGCCCTTAGCCTCTGTCATTTAATGGATCCAGTACCACCATTAGTTTTGGGGGGTTTTTTTTCTGTTCCTATCACGGAACTGAAAAACTGAAATTATGGCGCAAAATTTTCTGGGCCCCAGTAATTATGGGACTAAACTATGCAATTGCTTTTATACTACATAACAATACATTACTGTATTGCTTTGTTCTATAACTGTGACAAGCATGGTAACCATCAGCACCTCAGAAATCCCAAAGCTGGGGTGTCTATGGGTGACCGAGGGAGACCCCTCTCTATGTCAGTGACCTAGATGCCATGTTCACTATTGACTTCAGCTGCTAGGGTGTTAAATGGCCGGGATTGGAGCAAACTCCAATCCCAGCCACTACATCAGAAGCTTGGCTGTACAGAAAAGCCGGCTCCGACTGCAGATGATGTGGACTCCGCTTCTGTGTCCAAACAAATGTGCTGTGTAGCCACCTTCCTGCTGCATCATAAATGTATGACAAAGAGAAGGAAGGAGTACATTTATTCATCAGTTGCACTAAACACTTAGCCTCATTTTTAGGGTAAAAATGTGCATAAAATATGGTAAGATGGGGGCCTACAACATTAGTATAAAAGAGATATAGGAGCAGAATTTTTACATGCATATTAGAAAATTGTATGATTTACTATTACAAATTGCAGAATATTATTATGACCACCAGCTAATATCCAGGGTAACCACTGAGCACAGCACGGACAGGAGCTAGACGGGCACAGAGTGATTTCATAAGGTTCTGGTAGGTTATCACAGATCTCTGGAACCATGCTGACTGCGTCCCACAGCTGTGTGTAGGGGGGGTCCATAGATGGAACATGACATTCAAGTTGGTCCAACAGATGCTTAATTAGGTTCAAGTTTGGGGAATTAGGTGTCAGGGTATTACTTGGAAGTCTTGGGGCTACATGTCCCAACTTGCCAACGCCAGTTTTTTGGTCTATTTTGCACCAAAACCACTTTTGACGCCATATTCTTGCTGTAAATGAACTGTCATAGACCAAAACTAGGCACATTATACGCCGGGAACGACACTTTGTAATGCACCTACATATGGTGCGTTGTGCGCCCATATCGCGCAATGCGCCTATTGAGGCTCATTACATATGTTATGTGCCTCCGTCGGGCAATGCGCCACGATAGGCGCATTACATATACTGCCAATGATATGCTATGCGCCTTTTTTGATGCGATGCGCCTTTTTCGCCGCAACGTGCCTTTTTAGACGCATTAAGGTATTCCTGACGCCAGATTTTAGAAAGTATCGGACTTTCGGGCGCACTTTACACTGATTTAATGCGGCGAAAACTGGCATAGATACGCCACTTTTTGGACATGTCGCCCTTGATCTTGCTCTTCCAGCCAATGTCGGACATATCGCATTGTCTGGATGATTCCATCCGCCCCAGGGAAGACAATCAGCATGTATGGGTGTACATGATTTGTTACAATGGATTCACACCACAATCACTTGAGAGGGCCTTCCACATGGATGAGAGGCCCAGAGAATGCCATGAAAAAATTCCCGAGACCATAACACTGCCACCACCAGTTTGTGTTCTTCCAGCAATGGTTGCAAAGTTTTTGTTCTCTGATGTTTCTTGCCTGACACACCAACCTCCATACTTTTAATAAAGCAGAAAATGTGATTATTGGGGAAGGTAACTTTGACGATCAGGGGAGGTCCAGTTCCTTTACTGCCGTGAAAATTGAAGCCTTTTCTGCTGGTCCAACTTCGTTAGCAGTGGTACAGTGGCAATTGTCTGCTTCGGAGCCACATACCAGTATGATTTGCTATACTGTTTTAGACACCAGTCACATGGTTCATTTTGGCAGTAAGCTGCTCCACTGTAGCATGTGGGACACCTTTGCAAATTTTGTAGCTGACATTCTTCTCTCACATTAATGGCACTTGGTGCTCTGCAGTTTCCATGTTTCTTAGTCACAATGGGGCCATGTGTCCACTCACCATACACTTTCACCAGAGCAGTTCACAAACTGCGCAGTTTCAGAAATACCCTCACCCTTGTGCCAAAAAACAATAATCAACCCTTTTTGCAACTCTGATAAATTTCCCTTTTTACCCATGACCGCAACTAGGGATATGTGTGCAGACAGCCTATCACATACTTTATACACACACCAAGCCAGCTCAAAACATGACTTTTTTCATGAGATACACACTGCAGATAATGAAGTAGGAAGTGGTCATGATAATGTGACTCAACTGTGTATATACATAATGAATTAAAAAAAAAAAAAAAACATTAAAAAGTGGACAACCACTTTAAGGCGCTCATAAAGTTATGATACAACAAATCAAGTTTTATGGACTGAACTAAGAACAGTTATCAAATGAAAGCACTGGTACTAATGTTATGTAGAACATTTTCTCTCTTGATTTTAACAATAGGCAGATCATTTTGTTTTAATTCCACCCGCTTACCTCTTACAGTCAGACCTGAGACTGAAAACAGCTCTGATGATGGCTCTGACAACGGTTCTAGTAGCGAGAGCATATTACCTGAAAAGGACAGACAATCCCATTCTCTCCAAACCACTTCTGCCTCCCAAAGTAAGTGTTAACCGGTGACTGCTTATATTCTGGTCACTCTTGGTAATTCCATTCTCAGGAAATGAGAACCTGTTGTACTAAGAGAGCACATATGACATAAATGCACATCAATGCACCTCTTCATTTTCATGAGCCTGGCACGTATTTTAGACCTTAAAGGGGTTGTCTCACTACAAGGATTGCTGCTTTTTATGTTAAAGTTCTTGCAAAAACAAGTCACTTTGTAATATATGTCCATTAACAGTGTCCTACCTATTCCTAGATATCCCCTCTTGTATGGGCTGCATCAGCTCCTCGGGTCGCTATAGCTACACAGACCTGTTTGATCTCTCCTGATAGGCTGCCAGCACTGGTTGCTATAGCTACAGACCTGGCTTCTACTGCAGCCTAGTAGAAGCTAGTTAACACTCCCCTGAATTCAAAGTGAAACCAGGAAAAGAGGACTGAGGTAAGACCAATCAACATAGTGAGACAATCCCTTTAAGGACAGACAGCACTTCTGCCTCACTGCATTTAGAAAAGCCCCAGCTTTGTTTTTTGTAGGATAAGTCGATTTTTTTTATTTTATTTTTTTATGACAGATTTTGGGATGCATATAATATTTTGAAAAAGCCTATTCTTTAATATTATTTTCTTTTGAGAGGGATGTCATCACAGTGATTAATTTTTCTTTTTTTATTCTTTATAATAATCTTATATAGCGTCTGTATGTTCCACCGCACTTTACAATTTAGAGGGTATAGGTAGAGACAAAAAACAAACCTTGCATAATAAATATCTACTTGCAGATCAGACACAAGATGTGAGGGCCCTGCTCACGAGAGCTTACAATCTATAAGGGTGTATTGGTGAGACGAAGGGTGAGAAGTCCTTGGTTTACACAATGGTCCTGCCATGTTTCATAAATACAGAAGATAATTTATATAAAAGTGGATGAACCTGCCAACCAAACTGCACATCTGTATACAGAAGTGCCTGTGAGTTCCCAAGCCCAGGGAGTGACAGAACTATCTGTAACAGATGGAGGGAGGTAAGCAGTTAGGGAATTGGTAGGCCTGTATAACAAGATGTATTCTCAGGGCGCACTTACATCTATGAGGGTTAGTTGTTTTTCTTAATTGTATGGGGTAGCTTGTTCCAGAGAACTGGTGACGTAGATGCAAAGTCTTGGAGGCGGACATGGGAGGTTCGGAGGATTGAGGCATGTAATCTAAGATCAGCAACAGACTGCAGAGACCGAGTAGAGTGGTAGACAGAGATGAGAGAGTGATGAGTTTGTGTTGTATTTTGTACTGAATGGGCAACCAGTGCAGTTACTGACACAGGGTAGAGGCATCAGTATAGCGGCCTGAAAGAAAGATGAGCTTGGCTGCTGCATTCAGGACAGATTGGAGATGGTAGAGTTTACAGAGAGGGAGGCTGATAAGCAGGGAGTTACAGTAGACAAGAGAATAAGAGCAACAATAAGAGTTTGAGTAGTTTCCATAGTAAGAAAAGGTGCAGGTGACAGGAGCGGGCAAGGGATTGAATATAGGAAGTGAAGGACAGATTAAAGTGTAGTGTAACCCCAAGACAGAGGACCTGCTGCCACACACTGAAACAGAAATAGCAGGGTGGGGTTGGTAGTAGATTACGGAATGACAAGAAGTTTGGTTTTAGTGAGGTCTAGTTTGAGATCTAGAGAGGATATGATGTCAGAGACAGCGGCCAGACAGTCACTGGTGTTTTATAGCAGGGCAGGAAGAGGTTTTCTAGTGTCATCAGCGTAGAGTTGGTACTGAAAACCAAATCTACCGATGGTTTGCCCTATGGGGCTGTGTAGATTGAAAAGAGGAGAGGACCTAGAACTGATCCCTGAGGAACCCCGACAGCAAGAGGAAGAGGAGAGGAGGTAGAACCTGAAAATGAGACACTGAAGGAGCGGTCAGAGAGGTAGGAAGAGAACCAAGACAGGGCGGTGTCCTGGAGGCCAATGGCTCTGAGCATGCTGAGGAGATGGTGGTGATCAGCAGTGTCAAAAGCTGCAGAGAGATCCAGAAGAAGCAGCAACGAGTATTTGCCCTGTGATTTAGCAGGGAGGAGATCGTTAGAGACTTTAACTAGAGCAGTTTCTGAGGGCAAGAAGAGAGTTAGCAGAGAGATAGCGGATTAGGCCAGGGTAGGCCAAGTGTTCCAGGAGTTTAGAGATGGACAGGTTAGAGACTGGTTGGTATCGGTAATTAGCAGCGCAGGACGGGTCCAGAGCGGGCTTTTTTAGTAAAAGAAAAGAATAAAAGAGGATGGAAAGATCCCAGTGGAAAAAGAGAGGTTAGAGGTTGTAGTTAGGTGAGAGAGGACAGCTGGAGAAATAGACTTATAGAGGATAGTGAGATGTATATTTTTTCCCCTCTATTCCCACTGAGTCTTGAGTATGTGATCTCTAGAATAATACAATACTAATGTATTGTAGTGTATTTTGTCTGGCAGTCTAAGACTATGTCTACACACAGACTTTAAAAGAAAAAACGACCTGTAGTCTACATAGGTCGTTTTTTCTGCTTGTTTTCTGCCGCCGGCAGATTTAGGAACTTGTTGCGGCGCTTTGAGTTTTGTCCTTGTTTCCCATACAATTAATTGTATGGGCTGATAGCAGAATGGACGAGAACAGACTGCCGTTTTTGCAAATACAATGAACTGTGGTCGTGCATTGGACAAAAACGGTCGACTTTCCAATGGTTTTTGTCCAATGCTGTGTGGATCTAGCCTAACACTGATCCTTGTCCTGTCCTACCTTCAGGCTGCTAGAGAGAACGGTTTCCCTCTGTCTAACTGTTTAGATAGTTCGGTCACTATTGACTATGGTATCACAGGGGTTAAACTGCATCATCTCCAATCCTGGCATCTGCAGCACATGCATCAGCCGGGCTTCTGCTGCAGGTACAAGGGCCAGACCAGGGGTATCTATGACGTGTATATATAAGTCCTCTTCACTGCCATTTTGATAAGTGGGTCACTGCTGATCATTACTTTGTGGTCCCATCTAAAAACGTGGGGAATGTCCGCTTAATAAATCGCTGGGTTCAGTGGCGACCGCTCTCAGTTGAGGCCGTACCAGGAAGAGGTGATTAGAAGAGAATCATGGTGCCCTGCGCTAGGTACCAGTTTTGGCCTTAAAGTGTCCTATAATGTTATTTTCCCTCCAAATATGTAGATTGTTCATTAAGAAGCTCCGCATCATCCTGGTGAAACTATCATATATATGTCCAGCTAGTATCCTGCATGGTTCCTATTCCATTTGATAGGACCTGTACACAATTCTCTACGGATGCTGTATCACTGACTGGACAACAGTGCTGGCCCGTGTGCAGCTGTATCTCCTCACAAGATCAGGGTTAAATATAACGCTGGAGGGACACTTTTTAAAAAAAAAAAATCTTATTCTGTACTTCAGATTGGGCAAAGATCTATTACTAAAGAAGATACAGCCATTAGTTAATGTACTTCATTATGATCTTCCTGGTTTAGCATAGGGGTTGAAATGTTGTCATGCTCTTTGACACTAGTCACTGTGTGTCTGAATGGATGGATCCTGAAATGTGATTTATTGATACAAATTGAGTGTTGAATAAGCCTGCAGCCATGTCATTCACTGTCATGGCGTAATGCTAGACCGGGCGATCAGCTTACTTATAGGATTTGTTGCAGTCTGAAGTAAGGCTATTTGGAATTGATTTCACGTCATGGTTCTCGGTATGCACATTGAAGTACTAAAATAGTTGCAAAAGTACTTGGATGCGCAGCCTGTATGAGGTGGTGTAACAACACAAAGCTGGTACATGAACCAATCTTGTGTCAATAACAACCCTTCTGTTCTGTGTTTCATATTATCTAGTTCTGCATATAGAGTTCTATTTTTTTCCATGTATTTATCTGCAGGCAGTACAAAATATCAGCCACTGCAGCCCAGACGGCTCAGTACATAACTGTCTGTTTTGTTGTTTCTTGTAGATGATCTTAGCCATTCCCTTCTTCGACGTCCCATTCACCATGATGGTATGTATATAATATAAGTGAATACATGTACACATTTAAACCGCTGTTCAGACTACTATGAAAATTACCCACATGGTTGCCTTAAATCTCACAGATGATGATGCAAAAGAAACTCGAACCCTTCGATCTAATACAGGTACACGATCAGATTAATATATTTCTTTGTTGGTATGATGTGTTACTGTGCCATTTGCTATTATTTGTTTCTATGCAAATTGTTTATTTTTCTTTTTTCTCCCCATACATTTACCTGCAGGCAGTGCATTCAAGCAGTCATCCACTTTAGGCAAGTCTACTTACTAATGGAGAATATTTTTAGCCATTTGTGAATCTTTCTATGGTAACTATAAATTGAGAGTTAAAGTGCACCTCCAAGTATTAAAAAAAAAAAGTCATAAATCAAAAGTACAAGGAAAAAAAAAAGACTTTTTGTAATATATCTTATTCCAAAAAAATGTTTCCTCCTTCAGTTATCGGCACTCCCTCCCCCTTCCTCCTGCTTTTTATCTGTTCATTCAGTCATAAATTAATGAGGGAATTAATTTTGCTGAGAAGACAAGGACCAGCTTCACTCATAATTTAGGTTACAGCTACCCTTTAGAAGTGTATGGAGAGAGGAGGGGATGGAGTGAAAGTAGGGGGCTCTTACACACAAGGAGCAGCATAGAGGACAACAGTAAGGAGTAGTGCAGCTTTGAGTACATCATTGAGGTGAGATAAAACACTCACTATAACCGCACAGTCACCTGCTTGGGGCTTTTAATTACCAGAAACCCATCCCAATGATACAAAATAAATATAGATCTTTATATTGAAAAAATTAGAGCTTACCCTTATCTTCCTGGTCCCATCTACCACAAAGTTATTTGGGATGGTTAAACTTAAAATTATAAAAAATTATTTAGTTTCCTTAACTTTTATATTTGTTACAATCACTGCCTATCTATTTAGAACCTAAAAAGGAAAAACACATTGATTACCTCTGAAGAAAATTTATTGGGGGGTAATGGCGGCCCACAGATATAATATCATATGCTGATGCAACATCAATTCAACAGAAGTATAAATTTCCCTAACTTTAAATTATATAACTTGAGTTCACTTCTAAGAATTGTTATAGATTGGCTGCATCTTAAAGGGGTGTCCTCAGTACAGGCTTTCACAGACTTCAGCTGTTTCTCCCTCTTACAGCTTCAAATCCAAGGGGGAGGTCTCTCCTCCGAATAGTCAGGTCTTCCCTCACTGAAGACTGATGACGGCATCATTCTGTGTCAGCAGCCGGAGAGAGAGGATGTCACAGCTATGCAGACCTCCTGCACTGGTCAGTTCTCATGTCTGCAGAGCTGTCCCCTCCCTCTCAGGCTCCACAAGCTCCTTGTAACCAGAATACCTGTATTGGTGTAAACCATTATACATACAGCCTGAACTGATGAAACACATATGAGAAATGCACTCTGCTCCCCCCTCTGTGTATAAGGCTGTGTTATATGGGGGGAGAGAGTGAATCTAACAGTTAGAGACTCAGTTATTGCCCATATCCTTCACATAGAGCTATCACTGTAAGAGGAGCAGAGAGAGAGCTCAGGCAGCCTTTATCACACAGCTCAAAGAGAGTGAAAGACAATGAGAATATAGACACAGATAGCAACCAGCACAGAAAGCCACTTTCAATTTCAAATAGCTCAGAGGGAAGAGTGCAGGCAGCTAATCACAGCACAGGCGGCGTGGCCTGTCCACCAGGTCTTCTGATTGGCTCTAGACACTTACAGAATTAACTGTTATTAGCTGCTATACTAAATGATTTAGGTAATTGCAAAAAAGTGGAATATTTTACTGTCATCATTACAGATATGATCCTGTAGCAAGAAAACCCCTTTAACTTAGACTATACTGAATACGCCTTAGATCAGTATTTAGCCCTGAGAATTTGCTGCAAACTTTTTTGTATCAGCCATATTCTCAACTTACAGATATAACTAGTCGCAATCCACTGTTAATCACAACATGGAGAGCGTGGCACAAAACAAGACAAATGCTATCCCGAAGTTCAAACAATTCTTTATATTTAACTTTAAAAAAAAAAAGTCCTGATTTTCAACAAGACTGAGCACATCATACTTATCTGTGGAAATGGAAGGAAATTTTTTATTAACTACGACGTACTAATCAATCTAAACACCGTATACTGTCATTGGCAGAACTCGAAACATGCCATCCAGGTCTTTAATTTATTTCCTTATCTACAAGCAAAATCTTTTACAACTCAGATGCCGCCGAAGCTATCACCCTCCTCCTCCACTACTAAGGGCCTAATATCTATTTATTATAAATTATTTAATAGACCTAATAGATCAATTGACCATCTAGATGCTGATGTTCTCCAGGGCTTTTTAAGCTATTTCATTTCATCGCTGCTGCTGGTATGAAATCCATATAACATACATGGATTTATCCTCCGCCTCCCCTCTCTAAAGAACTTTTTAGAAAAATGTACCTTCTTGATAAAAATTTATTTGGTGGAAACTACAGTTTATAAAGAAGACAAGGTTAAAAATTATTTTCTGTATGTTTTAGGCTCCGTCCACATGACGATTATATTAAGTCTGAATACAGGCGGATTCCACTTTGAAATATTCATCTACTGAAAATCAAACCATTCCCATTGATCTCAATAGAAAATAAGTGTTGTAGTCTATACTGCACGTATTTTCTTAGACGGTTTTTAAGGGTAAAAAAAAACCTTAAAACATGTTTATTCTTCCGTCGGATTCCAGGCCAAAAAAAAAGACATCCAAAACATTTCTATGTCAGATCCGTGTCCAAAACCCCATAAGGTGAATGGGACTCATTTTCTGACATGAAATCCGACGGAAAAACAAGACCTAAAATCCATGTGAAATACTCATTGGAAACCGTGTCATCTAATGTGGCATCCGACAAGTAAATTTTACTCGTCATGTGGACGCACCCTTATTGAAATTTTGCCATGTTACATTTGGAAACTCATAAATGACTGCTTTAGATATGCATATATACAACGTGGTATCGGGAGAGAATTCTTGCTGGAAATGGACCAATAGACTAGTAGAATAGAATAGTAATTTCTTGCTCGACTATTACTAGGGAAGAAATCTAATTGTAGGACATGAGGATGAGATTCGGTGGACTCTTTTCGTAGACTTTGTTAGGCTATGTCTACACAACATATTTTAACCCCTTCCCGACATTGGGCGTATGCATTTACCCTAGCGGGAAGTGACTTCCCGCAAATGACGTATTCATATGCCACTGGTCGATCGCGTGCGAACGCGACATGGGAAAAAAAAACCTGCGGTAAATTACCGCTGGCTTTCATGCCCCATCACCACGGCTGGTGTGAGATCCGGCGCAGGGTAGAAAAAACGACATCATTACCGCAGCTGTCATGGCCGGCAATAAATGAGGCGCAGGCAGGAGGAGTGAGCTCCCTTGCATTACGATCGACGAGGCAAGCGGCAGAGATGACCCGCTCGCCCGTCTCATTACCGGTATCCCGGATTTGCTTTCTGGACTAGATATCTCAGGCGAGGAGTTCCCGTTGTCGGGTGACGGCTACATGATGCTTTGCTTGGGGGGTATGGCCACTCACTGTCGATCTGCCGGTCTACGCGGTCTCATGTAGAGCGCCTCGGCTTCTCATGCCCTTTCTATTCGTGGGCTTGTACCCTGGGAGGTGGGGAGGGGTCTTTGGACAATAGGGGGAAATTAAATGTTGGGATTTTTTTGGATGTTTTGGTTTTTTTTTTTTTTGTTTCTTATCTTGTCTATAACTTATTTGGTTTTGCGTTTTCTATGGGTTAATTAGGAAAGGGGCCAAGGGTACTTTAGCATTTCATCCAACACTTATTTGTGATAATCTTTTATTGATAGTTCACTGAGGGGGGTTCGCAGAAGGGGGTTAGTACGTCACTTGTTTTAGGGACTAGGGTTAGGTTCCAGGTAGAAGCATACCCGCGGGAACGCCGGGATTTTTGTTTTTATTTTATATGGCCTCCTGTTGGGAAAGTGGGGAGGGGATGAAGGTACACTAGATCGTGCTCCTATTGGGTTGTTATCTTTGAAGTGATTTTTAGATTAGTGCTTTCGCCTTTGTCAACTCCAACTAACACTGGTTCACATTGGTTTATACACACGGAAATGGGACTGAAACGATTTTTTTCCTGGAAGTCCTCGTAGAAGGGTGTACGGGTTTCTTGTTTATATGCGGTGAGGAGAGAATGTTTGTATGAGTGGATGTTTGTGAGTAGGTTATACTTGGTTTTTTTATAAGGGGTGGGGGGGGGCGGGGGGGAGTGATGTATTGATAGGACAATTTTGGTTTTTTTCTTTATAGTGTAGTTAGACGGTTGAGCCGGTTCAGGTAGACGTCAATGTGTGTGTTTCTGACGTTCATGGGGATCTGGGTCGTGTAGGAATATGTGGACGTGAGTTAAGTTTGGAGGTCTCTCAATTCGTTTTTGTTTTTTTATGTCGTTGGTTGTGATGGTAGGGGGGTCCATACAGGACTACTTCACT
Organism: Phyllomedusa bahiana; assembly: GCA_025379985.1. Taxonomy (NCBI): domain Eukaryota; kingdom Metazoa; phylum Chordata; class Amphibia; order Anura; family Hylidae; genus Phyllomedusa; species Phyllomedusa bahiana. The sequence continues at coordinate 98,081 of JAODAL010003346.1, forward strand.
AATTATTTAGAGTGTGGGGTCTATTTTCGAGTGGCTCTTTTTGCGCGCGGCGGCAATCCAATTTTATGCAGAGAGTCATTGTATTTTACGGCTTCGCAATCCCGACACTCTATACTTAACAAGCAACTTCCACAGCCCGTCGCGTTAATCTGGTTATTTTTATTATTATCTTAGTTTAGCGGAACTCCGCCAAGTCTATGGCGTTGACATTTTTTTCTTACACGGGGGGGGCAGGGGGGTTTATTAAGTGTGTGTTTTGTAGGTTGGGGTTTTGCAAGTGTTACTTTTTATCTATCCTATTAGTACTTATTTGGTAGCGACTGGTTTCCGGTAGCGTCGGCAGGTGGCTTGCGTTACTGGGCGCTGTGAGTCGCAGCTCAGGGGATAACCACAGACGGAGTATTTTTGTTATTATAGTTTATTCTTTATCGTATCGGTTGAGGGGGTAGGGGGGGATTTTGGCCCGCATCACCTTTTTCACACAAGGTGTTTTATAGGGTTTCATATGCGGCTGTTGCCCCCCATGTGGGGCTTACGTTATTTTTTTACCGGTAATACTACTTCCCCGCTAAATAATAACAAGCAATACTACTGCTCCCTGGACTTCTGTATTTATTATTTATTGGGTTGGTCGCGAATGACGTGCGGCGTAGGCTTTTTTTTTCCGGGGGCGGAAAGTAGCGGTTGTTTTGGCGGGGGTTGTGGGGGGTATACTGCATGGTTGTTCTTATTTCTTTTTTTGTGATCAAATTGGGCTAGTGCATGTAATAGCGCCATCGACCGGGCTTAGTGAGTTAATTACTTGTTATGTCAGTTATTCTGCCCATGGTGAACCGCTGTTAAAAAATTAAAAATAAAAAAACACTACCAGGAATGCTGTATTTTGTTTCAATTGCCTACAATACACCTTATTATAAAAGTGATCCAAGGGCATTTTTGACCCACTTACAGGAGATACTATAATTAAAACTCGTACAACTCATCCCACAAAAAACAAAGCCCATAATCAGCTCCTTTTTCTGAATATACTGATAAAATGCTCTATTAGGCTATTTCAAGAAATAAGGACTACTCACATTACAAATACGACATAATGTTTGATGTTACAGTGGAGAAGTGTGGGAGTTTTGATGTTTTAATGTTTCCTATTTTTGTGAGTGGTATCTTGAGTTTGCTGGGACACTTGTGGGGTCCAGTCACCAAAACAACACACACATCACACAATGAAAGTTCTTGTGAGCCTGGCTGGCGTTTATGACATCGGCGTTCGCGGTTAATTTAATGGATTGCCTTTTCTAATTGGGGGTTGGGAGGTCCGTACCCACTCAGGATGTGCGTGGCCCCATTGGACTTTATTTTTTTTGTTTAGCGGTGGTTTCTACGGTGACATCACCCTATCTGGACTTTCACACACACACTTGTTGTGGAATCTATTAGGCGTGCTGAATCCAATAGTGGGGCTAGGCTGCTGGTTGGCGTTCATCCGGGGAGCGGGTCGAGGGGGGGCCGGGGGTTTGCGCAAGTTATGGGACACTCATTTAGAGGAGGGCCTTTTTTAGTTTACTACGCCAATAAAGGAGTCGCACCCGACGGCCTGGACGACCCATTTATTGATGGGGAATCAGGCTTGGGGTGTTGACGTCCTCTTTGGTTGGTTTGGCGCGCGCTATCTCTGCAGGCGAGGCGCGGGAATCGGGGGGAATGGTACGGAATGGGGTTATTCTGGTTTATAGGGATGAGTTTATAGGGATAGTGGTGGGAGTTTTCTTCTTTATGGTGGGCTAGGGGATATGACTACTTAGCGTTTTTTGGTGAGGCTATTACAGGGGGGGGCTGTCAGTTTCGATAAATGCGTAAAATTAAACACAAAAGGGTGTGCTGCGCTGTTGGGGGGCGTAGGGGCTTGATGGGGGGATGACCTGGTGCGGAATGGGTGGTTGGGGAATAGATGTTACAGGTCGGGGCGGCGAAAATATTTCGGGTTCCTAGGCGACGTAAGTGTTGTATTTGAGCGTTGGTTTGGTAGTAACTCCAAGTGTACTGTAGCGCTGCTACTCCTGTGTCGCGGGGCTCGGGGGTGGTGCAACCATATTAGCGGACTCGTAGGGAACTCTGGTGAGTGTCGTGCACGCGGTTTTCGACATGGTGAGAGGGTTTGCTTGTGAGTTGGTGCATGAAGGAACCAAGGTGATACATGGCGTGAGGTGGAGGGGGTTGTTGGGTCGTTTTTGGGTTTTGACGGAATTTTTTTTGCAGGTCTGGGGGTTTGCGGGCATCGGGACCTCTGGGCGTTAATTCCTGTGATTCTCCTAACTGGCGGTAATAAACTTCCTATAATGCTGGTTTGAATTATTTATGGGGTGTTGTTGCTTTGTTGTGGGACAAACTTGTGCGGGGGTTAGCGTTCATTTAGGGCTTTATCTTAGTCATCGTTATTATAATTGTCGGGTCCCTTATTTTGGTATTGTGCATTTAGTTTTCGTGTTTATTTGTTATTTGTCGTCGTTTTGATTAGCATCCACCTTGTTTGGAGTTTTATTTTTTTTTTTATATTGTTTTTTTTTGGTGGATTTTAGTAACATGATGTATGTGCGTGTGTGGAGTGGGTGGTTTTTTAGTAGGGGGCTAGGGGTCTGTGCGTGCGGATGTATGGCATGTTTGGGGGGATATGCGGGTTTGGGGGTATGGGGGGCTTTGGTGGCACGACTTCGTTGATTATCTTTGCTACACTTTTTTTACTTTGACAGCTTTTTGGCTCACACTTTTTTCGGCGGTACATTGAAGTATAAAGACACTTTAATGCGGGATCAGCTCGATTTTCACATTCTATGAATCTCTTGGATAGGTGTTAGGGGACTTATTGTTTTTTTCTCTCAATTATGTGTATCATGTCTGATCTTTATAATATTATATGGGGCTCTGGTATGAACAGCTGAGGCCATTTTTAGCGGCGCGGCCGCCGCCCGGGTTGGGGGGATAATTTCCATTGGCATATGCCAATGAGGACGGGGTTTGGCTGCGGTTAATTTTTTTGGCGGGGTTGATTGTCTGTAAGGAAACACAATATGCATCGATATGGGACAATGAACAACTTCTTGAATTGATTGATAATCTAGCTGATCGTTCTAGGTTATGTTGTCTAGCAGAAATGTTCAAGTAAGAATCCTTATATTATTATTATTATTTATTTACTAGAGACGGCAATTTATCTCACAACGGCGCTGTTCTATCCAGGGACCGGTGACCATACTTTACTTTATAGTCAAATACTATAAGTTCAATGGTGGACCTAATTCTGTGTCTATAATTACGGGTACAGTGGTTGTGATAGTAGGTTCCTGCCCCCCGCGGATGGTTACCTTCTTCTTGGATTGGGGATAAAGATGTCCAGAAGGTAACGGGGCGCAGTCACACTGGGTGGGAAGGGCTGTGCACCTCGGTGTCTGCACCCGGTGGATGAACGGTTGGTTATAGGTGCATCCTGTATTGAGAGGGGTCTTTCAGCGTTAGCTTTTGATGCTGCGTGAAAGTGGAAGTAGCCTCGGAATCATATGATGTTTTGGTGGGCTACAAGGCCTTAGTTGGTTGGGGTCGTGGGGGGTCGGTGCACGGAAGGTGGTCGCCCGGAATTTTAATGGTGGTGGGGGGGGATGATGCGGTATGGTGTCTTTCGTGGCAAGCGAGGAACCGGGAAAATGCTTTATGTGAGATTTTTTCGGTGGGAGCTGAGTGTAGCACCGGGGGGGTGGCACGGGTTGTCACCTACCACTTTATACGGATGGGGTGGAGACTGGAACGGTTGGATGTCGGGGAGGGTGTTAAGTTCTGGGTTGCGATGCTCTTTGTGTATGTGGGATTAAAGATATGGGGGGGAAATTTAAGGTGTGCTGATGGCGGGGGATGGGGTATTTATAGGGTTGATGTGGTATAGGGGTGTTTTTGGGAAATTGTGGGATGGGGTCTGCAGAGGGTGTTATGGTGGTTTTGGGGAGGCTTGGAAGGATTGGCCGGGGGCTACCTTGCGGGTGCGGGTGGCAGAGGTGGGAAATGCCGGTAATGGCAGAAGGAGTGGGGTCGAAGGCACACATGCGTCAGGCAAAGGTTCTGACAGGAAATCGAATTGTTAGAGAGTTGAATATGGGAGATAGTGAGTAGAAGTTTCAGTGGGTGGACAGGAGAACAAGAGGAACCAGAGCGGCCAGAAGTTCGACCGAGGAGCGGTGTGGGGTACTTGTCTGTCATGTCGTTCGTATCTAACACATAATGTTCACCAAAAACCTGTGTCTGGATCTTGTGTGTGGCCGTGTACGCCACGCCCTGTGTTTATATGGTATGTCTATGGGGCCGGCAAGCTGCCGTCCTACCAGCCCGCCACCGCCCCCTGCACGGCTGCAGACGGAATTGACACTCCGGCGCGTACTCAATATCCGACCCCCGCACTAGGACGCAACACACCAAGGACAACTATGCGGGTGTAACTTTGACCCTTAGTGCTCCCCGAATTTTTTTCTATTATCGTTGTGTCCTGTCTTGGTCAGAATTATACATCTGGCCATCTTTATGTGCTAGTGTTTAACGCTGTTAGGGTTTTGGGTCATTTGGGGGGGAATTGGGGATGAAGAGGACACTCCTAGAGGCATTGTGTCATGGGCGGGGGGTATTGGGACGACATGGGGGGTCTTGTGCGTGATGAAGTGGGGGTTTGGGAGTGGTTATCAGCTACGCTCAACCTATCTCATTTCTGGTCACTGGATGTTTTACCTTGGCTTACTCAATGGCATATATATCTCTCGGAGGATCTGCTTTTTTTTTTTAGTATTGGTGCGAGGCTCATATAAGGATGTGTACTTGGCTATAAGTTGTTGCCACTATACTCCCATGATACCTGAGCTGCATGATATAGTGGGGCAATTGTAAATCGATATGATGCGGAGCGTTCATGGATGAATGGGCGGATTTTTTCTGGGGATGGGGTTGGTGAGAAGGAGACGTGTGAACTGTGAGGGGAGCGGGGTTTTTTTGGGTAGGTGGTCGGAGAACGGAATGATGGGCAGGACTGTGGGGTATTGTGAGGGGTGGTGATGACACAGGGTCCACGGGAGCTGTATCAGCGTGTAGGATGCTTATGGGGGAGGATGGGGCGGGGGGAAATGTTGGTTTGAAGGGGCAGTTTAGGTTTGGATAAACTTGTTTTGAGGATTTTATGAGGGGAAGGTTGTACTTGATGTAGTTTGGTTATGGTGTGGTTCGTGGGTTATAGGAAGAGTCGGTCGATGGACTGCTTACAACGTATGGGTCGTGATGCTGGCGTGGCTTGAGGGGGGGGCGACGGTTCCTGGGGCTGCAGAGGTCACTTAGTATAGGTGGGAGGTTCAGTGTGGAGGGTGACTTCGGTCGGGTGTTTGTGGTCTTGCGTTTGGGGTTGGATTGAGTCCCCCCCCGCTGCCGGCATGTAGGTGTGCTCCTAGTTCTATTGTGGGACATCACTGTTGCCATCATGTTCATCGTGGACATTACTGAAGCCTATTGATTGTTCCCAGCTCTCTGGTCTTCCTGGTCCAGACTTGAGCAGGTCATTGGAACTTTACGTTTCATCACATTTACATAATCTCCTGATTTAGGTATTCTCAGCGGACCCATGAGTTTGTAGGGGGGGGGTTCAATGGGGCGGGTCCGGGAATCGATTCGGAGACACTGTAGGTTAAACCTTGTGGTGACTGCGGGGGCGGATGACATGGTTCTCGGTGGGGTGTGTTGATTCAAATTCGGGAGAGTTATGACATATGAGAATGGTGGGGGGGATGTGTGGTCGGGGTTATCCCGTGGTGTACTGGGGAGGCTGAAGGGGCATTAGCGAAGTGGGGTAAGAACTTGGAACACTTGTGAATGGTTTGTGCTCCTGAGGATGGGTTTTATGTTGAAGGGGAGAACTATATTTTTGCGAGGGGTATAGGATGGGATAATATTGAGGGGCAATAGCGGATAGGGGGGAGGGGGCTCTTTTTTTAGATGATCTGGGTCGGATAAGGAGGGGCAGAAGGGGCATAAGGCGGATTGGTAAGTGTAAATGGTGTTGGACCGGACCACGAGTCGGCCATGTGGGGGGTGGGGCTTAGGGATACAGGATTGTGGGTATAGCGTGTAATATTGAGGAACTATAGAGTAATCGAATAAGTAGGGTGTTATGGGGATTGAGAATGGGCGAAGGGAGTTCGGGTTATTTAAGTAGGACGTTGTTATATGTGGGTCATTGGTTGAGGTTCGGGGGGGTAGACATAGTGGTGGTGGATCGTGTCGAGTATATCGGAGGTTGAGGGTGGTTGATTCAGGGGGGATGGGGTCTTGGAGGGCAGGCGGAGTGGGGTGGTGGGACTGCGTGACCGGGGAGAGGTTCGTATGAGACGTTTGAGGGCTGGCAGCTTAGGGCTTTGGGAGAGGAGGGAATGCTGGTGGGTTGTATGGATCAGGGCTAGAATTTGTTGTGATTTTACGGGTACGCTGACAGGGCTAGAGTTGGATTTGAATGGAGGCAGGGCGGGGCAATTGTAATGTATGCGGTAGGGCGTGCAGGTAGTAGGCGCGACTTAAGGAGGTGTTGGCTGGGTTTGGCGGCAATACTGCTGGACGTTTTTGTCACTCTTGTTTAGCTGCCTTGAAATGACGGAGGGAGGATTGAGGTGGGGGGGTGGTGAGAGCATTAGTTGTGCGGGACTGTGGGTCGTGCGTTTTCGAGACAGGCGGTCTGGGCTTTCGAAGGGTGGGAAGGTATGGGACTAGGGATGGATGGCTTGGCTGGTGGTTGTTAGGGAGTTAGTGGTCATTTATGTTTAATAATAGGAGTCTTGCTTGGAATGGGTTGGGCGTCCTCCGGCGGCGGGCTGCTGTGTTTGGCAGGGAGGGGAGCGGTACAACCGGTATTGGGAGGGAGAGGAGCAAGGAAGCAACCACACGGGTAGAATTTGGATTTTGGGCGTTACTCGTTAAGGCAGGGTGCTTTGGGAATCTGGGATGTAATCTTAAGGGGAGGGGAGATAACTTTGAGCGTGGGATCGGGGAGATGGATTGAATTGGAAAGGCAGAGGAGAGCCATGGTGATGTGGTATATTTATGGGGTGTCCTATGGGCTGGTACGTGGTTGGGAGTGAAATGCGTTTTATTTAAAGAGTTATAAATGTTTGGATGTGGGTAGAGATGATTGACAGGGAGATTTCTGGTATGGGTAGCAGTAATCAGGGTTAGGAGGGGGGTTAGGGCCGAGATGTGGGCTTATGCACGATCTCTCTTGTGGAATTGTCAAAGTGTAGGTTTCTATCGTCCGGTCATGGCTGCTCTCGCGTAATTTGCTAGGCGTGGTCCGAGTTCTGACAGGGTACGGGGGGACTGACGCGTGGAGGAGCGGTGGATAGCACAGGGGGGGCTTGGAACCATATTTTGGCGATGTGTACATCAGGTCGGATGTTTGGAAAGGTGTTGGACGTGTTTTGATGGGGTGGGGCTCTATCTGGGGATTGGTCTATGGATGGCGTGATGGTGGTAATAGATTGGACGGGCTCACTGGGTACCGCTTCATTGGTAACACTAACAGTTTTACTAATTGTTGGGTCGAGGCTGTACCCTCGCTTTATCACTTTTATGCAGTTCGTAGCTATCTTCTCGTATCATCTGTGACCTTTCGGTATTATTCACACTGGGGGGCCCGTATAGGAGGTTGGCTGGCGTTGGCTTCACGGGTTGGGGTCGTATGAATTCCCCAACTTAAAGGTGGATGGAATATCTTAACACTTTACCCAAGATTCGGTAATTTCATGGGTGAAGGAAGAGGGACACAACCATGTGAAGTAGTAAAAGAATGCATGATTGGTAGGGGTAGGGGGGGGGGGTTATGACCAGGGGAGTGGGATGTGCTCTTCGGCTGGTTGGGAGGTCAGTCTCCAAATAAGCTTTCATGTTTGTGAGGCGGTTCTCGCTTCATGCACAAGGAAATTGTCCATGCGAACCTGCTGATTGCGTGGGGGGGCAATCATCATCGATCCGCAGAGTGTGCGGGATATAACTGATTTGTTATATTATTCAGGTGAGCAACACAAATGGTTGCGTACATAGCCACATGTTGTGTTGCAAATTGGGGGGAGATTTGAATAGTGAGGAACTTAAAGCATGGACTGGAGGCTTAACTTGTGGCCAAGGAGCGGGGTACTCTCCGCGTTTGCTCACCGGTTGCGAACTGGGATATTCGGATGGGCTGGGGTAAGTGCGAATTGAGGGTTGAGGGACATGGATAGAACGGGTGGGGCAGGGGAGTGGCGGTGTGTAGTATGAATGAGGCAGACGTGCTGTAAGCTATCTTAGCAAAACTCAAGTGGGCGCAGCCGGAAGTTGTTAATTTGAGTGAAGAAACGTCTGAAGTGGAAGGGTTGGGCAAAGTAAGCGGTGTGGGGGCCCCAGTTCAGAGGGGCATATCAGTCTAATATAAGGGTTTAGAATGAGTAAGGCATGTCGGTTGGGTACTTTAAGAGGTGGGGAGGTGGTAGTTACGGGTTGCGTTGACTCTGAGTAGGGCTTTTTGCATCTGGACTTGGTGGCAATACTAACAGTATGCACAAAACCAGCCGCATTTTGGGGGGTCGTGGGCTTTAACCACTGTCTCAGGGTCACCCCACTAGGGACTCCTATGGTAATAGCATTGTGTAAAATGCTGGGGAAGGCACTAGGTGCATTTAGAACGGCTTGCAGGTAAAAGGAGAGGGGGCGGGGATTTAGTAAAAGGAGGATTCCGGTCACTGAGAACATTAATGTTACTTTTTAATCTTGAGTTTTCTGGGGTCACCATTGGACAGCGTGGGTATTTATGGGAATAACGGTGAGGCTTAGCGGGACAGGTATGTTTCCGTGCAGGCAAATTAGTGTTGATTGGAAACAATTATGTGGCGCAACGTTCGGGGGTGAGGGGGACAAGTCCGGTGTATACTGGCGACGTTGAGGAATGGGATTGATACATGCGAAGCGAAAGCACGATATAGAATAAATTAGTGAGGGAAGTTTTTCTTAGCATCTTTTGTCTGGTAAGGTGGTTGCAATGACGAAGTATTAACTTGAACGGTGAGATCGGGTAAGAGGAGCGGCCAATTTATGGTATAACCGGTTTTTTATCATTGGGAGATGGTGAGGCATGAACGTATGTGGGGGTCATGGCCAGGGGGAGGGGCCACTGAGGGTGAGGGTCGACGGGAATAGAATGATTGGAAAAACTTTATACATCAAACTATAACAATCTAAGTAGTGGGTTTGGTGGGGCGAGGTAGGGGGTGGAGGTAAATGACACGGTTAATGTATGGCGGGACTGAGACGGAGTGGGGGAGGGGCGGGACGAGTGGTTTATGTTATGAAGAACTACGGAATGTGAGGGAGTGTCGGGGGCTAGTGGGTGAACTAGGCAGGAGGTGTGGGGGTTGAGGGAAAAAAATCGAGGCGCGCGGTGGTGGAGAGGTAGGGGAGTTGGAAGGGAGAGGGGAGGGGAGACGCGTGTGGCGGCGAAATCTGGATTGATTGGGAATAAAAGTTATGTGAGAGGTGGTGTGTATTTCGCAGGCGGGTGGTGTGATGAACAAGTTGCATTATGTGTGGTAAATGTGAAGCGAGGGAATAGGGTTAGGGATTGTGTGATTTTTTGTGCGGTGGTATCCAGAACTCACGAGAAATGTCTTTTTTTAGCGGTATGAGAATTCATGCTATACTCGGGGGGTGGAGGCGGACAACGGGGATATGGGATGCACAGGTATTCTTCCATTATGTCATATTACCACTTCCTCATACTGATCGATCACAAAGGGCATCACCTTGGGTTAGATACCACTGGAAGCTACCCCGTGGGACTAAAATAAGCTACTGGTACGTCTGCTGGTTAGTTGGGGGCATTGGCCCAGGCTGGGTCATAACCTACACTTTTGAATTGTCCCGTGGGATTGTACAGCACTGCGGGAGATTTGAGGCCTGGGGGCCACAACACGGTATTTAGGGTGAATGGTGTTTATCTATGGGAGTTCACTTGTTGATATTCGGTTTGGGGGGGTATATGGGGGGCGGAGGGCACAATGATATTGCTTTGGATAGTATGCATGGGGTGGAGTGTGGCCGTTCTTTTATTCTGGTTTTAGGTAGTGTATCATTGAAGGGAGGGCACCGGGATGGGGTTGAAATGGGGAATTGCGGAGTTGGTGGGGTTGAAATGCAAGGGGGGACGGAGAAAGCAGTTGGGGTAGGAGGGAGGGCGGGGTTGATGGTCATAACGGGGTGGGTCAAGAGATTTGAGGGGAGAATGGTACTTGGGACCGCGATGTGTCGAGAGTGGGGTTAGTGGGGGATAGAAGATAGAGAGGGAGGTTTTGATGGATAATTCTTGCAGCATAAGGCGGGTGGGTGAGAAGGGTTAACGTTGTGCTTGTTGAGGCAATGATGGAATTCTTGAGGTGGATTTTAGAGACCGTAGGCGTAAATTGGATTGATATTTGCGGAGTATGGGGGGGGATAGCTTAGGGGCCAAAAGTTTAGTACGGGTGCAAGATTGAGATTTCGCAGACAGGTTAGGGGGGTGAAAAATTTCATGGATGGGCAATTTGGGGGGCACAGGCATGGGGGTGCCAGAGCGCTGGGGGGGGGAAAGGCTGGGGCGTTTGTTGTATAATTGGACGGGTTACTTGGAGGGAATATGCTATTGGGCGGTGAGCGGAGGTGTGGGAGATTGTGGCCGGACGGGGCGGGATGAAGGGTAATTGGCTGCAGGGAGTACTCAGGCGCAGGAGCATTGGGGGATGGTACGGCGTGTGGTAAGCCCAAACTCGACCCCTAACATGTTCCATAACCTGATACGGAACATACTGAAGGGTAAGAGGTCATGCTGGACCCTGGTTCTGACCTCCGATCACTCTGCAGGGATTACCAAATCGGCAAAGCGTGTTATCAAGTTATCAATCTTATTTGCAGGTTTCTTGGAGGTCTTGGTGGTCTCTGGGTAGGCTTATGGACTTACTGTATATTCACTGGGTCCACATCCTGACACTTTGTCAAAGTGGCGGTTTTTTCCTCTCTTTTGGCTTCGGGATCGTGGTCAAATCATTAGTAGAATGTGGTCTATAGGGTCGTGGCGCGTTGGACTTACGCCTATGTGCTGCTATGGGATCATTGAGCTGTAGGAGATGGGTTGCACCGGTGGCACAGAATGTACATGGATTGCTTGGTGGCCGGCATTTTCATGGTGTATGTTTAAGGGGGGCTGATTTTCTAGCGTGGCTATTAGGAACACTTTGATTCAAGGGGGCGGTCCTAGACGGGAGTGGGACCATGCACCGCTCAGCTGCAGAGGGTTTTTCGAAGTGAGGAGGCACTTTATAGGAGCCTTGGTTTGTACATTGGTGTCAATGGCATACTCGGTGATAAGGCCAGTTTGCACTGCGGCAAGGGGGAGCGGGGATGGGGGCATGGGAGGGAGGGAGGACTTTACACTTAAAAACACAGGGAGCTTGGGGCATGGAAAGGGGTGGTACACAGGCGTATTGGAGGCGGGGTGGCTCTGTTCAGGACATCAAGTGACTTTAATCGTCTGAAATGTCAGGAGCTATGGTGATTGCCTTATGAGGGAGTGTAGCTTCATGATCCATGCCCTACTTGGCTTGACACGGGCGCCTAGGGACGCATCTACCAAGCCGTCTTGGCTGCTTGGTCTGCCGACAGAATTCTGTGGTGATGGTTCCCCCCTGGGATTCTCCTGCTTTTCAGCTTTACGTAGTGCCTTGTCTTCAGGTCTGCTACTTAGTTGGCAGTTCCAAGTGGCTGACAGTAGGGACTTGAGTTGCTACTGCATGGCTTCATCAGGGGTTCCTGCATGCTTGTGATTGAATTCCTATATTCTTCAAGAATTTGTCCAAAATCGTGGGAAATGCCGGAGGCATATCTGGTGTCAGTCCTTCACTGTTCGCACAGTCTTGCCTTCAGCCATTTTGCAGGCCTATTCACAGAGCTTGTAGTTCTGCAAACCTTGAGCTGAGAAGCTGCCCAGGGGGCAGTGCTTCTGCCCTGAGGATCTTCATTCTTCTGTGGTGATTGCATATTCCTCGTATGTAAATTCTACATTTCTGTAGCATATCACGTGATTCAATCTGTCACACAGGTTGAGATCCGCTTGGGGAATTTCTTCAGGTCACACTGATAGGGATGCATGTGATTTCTTCTGCCAGTAGTTTCAAGGGCAATCATCGGTCTATGATCTTTCCTTCCTTTTGGGGGTCATCATCATTCATCATCACCCCTGCGGCGTGGATGAAGAGCTGGCTGGGTGACGGGCAGACAGTAAAGAAGCACTGTAATGAGCTAGATGGCGCTGATGATCATATGCTTCGGCAAGGTCTGCTGTTGGACAGCACGCAAGGTATGGGGCCCTGTTTAAATTAACATCTGGTCCCTGGACGATGTCTGCGGTCTTATTCCTGTAAAATCTAGTGCTCGGCCGTGTAAAGCCTTACAAGCCGTTGGGCGCTGCTACGAGCAAACTGGATCCAGACGTGCTGAATGTATCCCATGCGCGGCGTTGTTTCCAAGCAATGGTCTTGAGTGAGGACTCAGAGGCGTGTCAACCTGAGCTGATATCATTATTGATTGAAAGGATGGTTGTAGAATGGTAGGTGGATTCATTGGTCTTGGGTTCAGTTGGGACTTCATTTCGGAATGATGCTTGAGACTGTACCGGGAATCTGCCCAACCCCGGGTAGCGTCGACAAATCGCTGTCTGGAATGGGGATTACCTGGGAGTATTGCACGATGGATTAGGGTGAAGATTCTGTTTTTGGGCCCAGACATGCAGCTCGCCAGTAGTTCCGCTCCAGTAGTATTAATACAAGGGCAGGTAGTCTGATACCAGGATTCGGTTCTTCAATTGGCAGGGACAAGGGCTCATGACATGGGTTGTCGGCTCTGGGCAGTGTGATGTAAGTGGCGTTATTGACAGTAAAGCGACAACCCATAGTATAGACGTTGGTGGTATGTGGGTTGCAAGGGATCACATGTAGGGGAGTGGGAAAAGGATGGGAGCGTAGTGTGGGCTGTTGTGGAATGGTTCTGAGATGGTGGTATATGGAGCTGATTCCGGGGTTTCCTTTGCTTTACAAGCAGGTTTATCACTGTCTGGTTGGGTGCTGGGTGCGGGGATGGATGGGGCTGGCGAGCGGATGTAAAGTTGAGGGAAATGAGAGAATCATCTTGTGATGGGAATGCAATGGGCAGGAAAAGAGTTGGGTAGAAGTGTGGAAGGTGAAAGAGGGGGAGGGAGGGACTCGTGACGGGGGCTACGGTCACGGTAGGGGTGTGGTCCAGGCATCTGTTGGCATCGTCCCCCATGCTCCCGGTATCCACTGAAGAGCCCCAGTCCTAAGATTCACAATTGCTTTTTCTATGCATTCAGGCTCTTTCACACCCTGGTCGGGCTCATACGCCCGTTCTGTAGGTTGCTGCAGAGGCTTTACGCACTGCACGGGGGTGCCTTACGCCTGTCCGTTTGGCTGGAGTAACTGAGAACATCTGAACGTGAAACCTTGATTTTCGGGGAGACGACATGTCACTAGTCCCCCCCCGATGAGTTGTTTAAAGGGCGTACTCGGAGGGCAGACATGAACTCCTATATCGAGCGGCTTGTTCCTGTACCGTGCACCTGGTGGCGGTGAGAGCGAGGGGAGGCCCTTCGGTACTTCCCCCCGGACTGAGTTGAGCCCGTACGATGGAAGGCGTTCATCCGTCCTCCTGATCCCCAGGCTTGACAACGAACTCCGGACACGGACAGGGGAACCGTGTGGGCGCCGGATATGTGCTCCTGGAACTATACGAAGGGAATGGGCTAAGATAATATCGTAAGGTGCACGGAACGCTGGGCACGGGTGATCTGAGAATGCACGGGAAACCAACCCGGCGGGAGGGCGGGCTAACAAGGTGTGTGGGGCAACCGGACCGTGGTAGGGTTAGTGGTGTGATTGGGGATAGGGGTATAGTGGACGGGTGGGGCTGGAAGAAAATTCTATAGGGTGCACAGAGGGGCGGCGAGGGGAGGGCAATTGCCTACATATGTACGAGTATTAGGGGAATAAAAAATGGAAGGTCTCGGGGAGGGGAGTAGAATGCTTTGATCAAGGCCTAACCCCTTCCGAGACCAGTACCCAGGCGCCTTTATTGGGCCTAGGTCGGAGCACGGCAACGGCCGGCCCCATCTTAGAATCACAACTCTCTTCGGGTCATTTCACTGTATCCGTACAACTTTTCCAGTGCTTCTCAGACCCCCCCCCCCCCCCCCCCCCAACGCCAGTACCCCAACTTCAACATAATAATATAAAAACTTTTTCTTCTGCAGTCCCCTTGCACTCTCAAATGAGCTGTGCTAATGTTAACAAGCCTTTGTCAAATAACATTCCCTCGATTGATTTTCAAACTTATCCTGCCATTTAGACGGCTGTAATTTCTTTCTTAGGGCAATCTACTAACTTATACATTTTCCATGCTCTGTCACATACTTCTTCCCTCTCCTTGTCTGCGACTATCTCCTTCGGCAGTCTCTGCTATCTCAGGCTACTTTTGTTCCTTTCGTAAAACATGCAACCATGTTGAATTCCTTTTCTCTGTCCTCCTAATTCCTGGTAAATACTACACAGAGTGTGGCCTGCACTGTGCCGGGTCGCAGTCGTTCAACAGATAAACACTATCAAACAAAAAAAGTCCCCTAACCTACCAAACAATAGTAACGTTCACTGTTGTCACAGTAAAGACCTACTGTGAAGACTGCACCTTCCGGGTATCTAACAAATTCCCAGGTATACTCCTATTGAGGCTCCTGCTTTTCCTTTTTTTTTCCCACGGACCCGCTCAGATACGCTTGTCAAAAGTCTGTGCCTTGTCTATATTGACCGGAGACTGTACAGAATAACCAACCTTCATGATTCTGCCTCTCACCGACTGCCGAGGAGTCTCAGCCTTATCATACAAATCTTACCACAGTACCATACAGGGGGAAGGGGACCCTGTGACTATTTGTGTGACCGAACTAGACTACTAGTCGTCACAGTGAAAGAGTTCGGGCGTGGACTGGCTAAGATCCTTCTCTGCTATAAGTCACTTTATTATGACCACCCACAGTCCAGACATTAGAACATCATAATATCCAGATAAACATCAAATGGACCAACGCATGTAAATACCACATAGATGTATCATATAACTTTCCGATGACTCTTAGAGGCTGCAAGTCTCAATTTGATGGTTACTGCCGGGTTTCAATCGTCACTACAGCACCGTGGGTCTTGGGGGTCTGGATCCGAGCTCATGCGCCACGCCCCACGTTGGGCGCCAAATTGGTCGGGGGTCGTTGACCGACAATGGGTCGCTGTGCGTCTCCCCCGGTACGCCACATTCAATTATGGAACCGAACCGGCCGTAGATTTGGAGTCGGACACAAGGTTCTGTTCATGTTCCAGGCAAGCCAAGGCTGCTCTGCTCTAGTATCAGATTACACATACATTTTTTCCCATTGCAGGGAGGGGGCGCGTGCCCCGTGAGCAGGGAACAAAAAGCGAACATTAAAGTCATTTTTAGGCAGCATCCGAGCAACGTTCATTGGTCCACGTTACTTCTTGTTTAACTGTCTCTCAGATTGCATCAGCCGAAACTTAGTCAATTCCAGAGAACTGAAACTCAAGAGGTCCATGCAGAATCGAAACTCATTGAGGGAGATAACATCCGGGACTGTTGCCATCTTAGTTGTCTCTATTCACGCTGTGTCATTCTCCACAAAATGGTTACCACTCTTATCTGAAATTTCCCTTATAAGGAGAAAAGCTTGGTATTTTCACAGTGGCAAGTAAACAGGCAGTGAGCATTATTACAGCATTCTGTACCATTTACCCTCACAGTATATGTGCACTATCTGTGCTCTGGAAATTCTTACTGTTAAATATTTCTTCCTGAGTACTAAGCTTATCCATTTAAAAGTGTTTTCTCATGAGGCTGTTTCACAAATGCTGGCTGTGCACAGCCGGCTTCAGGCTCCTAATTTCTGTTCAGGCTGTAGGAAGTTTTACAGCAGCGATTAACATATTGGCTCTGCTATTCCTAGCTGAGTCTGTTAGAGGGACATTGGTGATGGAGAAGTTTTAACAGCAGGGCACAAGTCTTCAGAGCTACTAGGGCTTTATCTTGACAGTAACACAACAGTGAGTGATGGTAGCATAGCAGCCAGGGCTACTAGAGCAGATAGATGTGGTCGGTAACCGAGGAAACCTCCTATAAACAAATGGGAGAAAAAAAAAGTGCTCAGATGCTGAAAGGAAGCAAAATCAGAACAGCAATGTATTTGGTCATCCATTTTATTTACCTTTGCCTACATGTTTAAAGCTAATTGGTGTGGTGAGCCTTTATTATTGTCTACTGGAATTCTGCTATAATTATGGTGATTGTGTAGATGGTGGTAATTGATAGGGTACACCCCCTACAAGGGGTTTTGGAGATGTGGGCAGAAAATAAACCAGTTGTGTGACATTTGCCAGCTGCTCACCCATAATAGTGCAGATTAGCAGTGGTGCTGAAGGGGACCAGAGAAGGAAAGAAGATAAAAGGTATATTTTTAGGTGCAAACACTACAGTATAGAATAAATTGACAGAAGCCTTTTGTGACTTTTTATATTAACTGTTCAAACATTTTACAAATTGGTGCCTTATATCTCACAGATAATAAAAAGGAAGGTATGCCTTCAATACGATATAGGTCCACAGAGTCCTATGTTTTGGTGTTGGTATGATATATCTCACTGTGCTAATATACTATTATTTGTTCCTATACAAATGTTAACTTTACTTTTTTATTTCCATTCATTTAGCTGCAGGAAGTGCAATAAAACAGTTATCCACTCCTAGAAAGATCACTCATTATACTAAAGGTATGAATATTTAGCTTTTTGTCATGTGTGAATCATTATGAACTGCAAGTACCCCCAATTATAAAAAACATATTTCTATAAATCAACAGTACAAGCAAAAATAAGAAACTTGGTAATTATATTTTTTAAGAACAATGTTTCCTGCTTCATTTATTAGCCACCTCTCCCTTTCTCCTACTCTCTTATCTGCTCACGCCGTCATCAATGAATTAATATTGTAATAGTGGTGGTTGTGGAGATGTCCAGGATGGGAAGGGCGAGGTGAGTAAGGGGGAGGGAGTGGTGAAATATGTAGCGTGCCTACAAGGAGTTTTGGAGTTGTAGGCAGAAAACAGAGAAACGGTTCGTGTGACGTTTTCCAGCTCCTTGCCAGCTCTAGCGCCAATAAGCAGTGGTGCTGAAAGGGACTAAAGAAAAGAAAGAAAGATTATAATAATAATTAAAAAATTAAACTTTAAATTTTTATAGCGCCAACTTTTTCCGCAGCACTTTTCAAAAATTAAGGGTTAAAAGTAAAAGGGCATTAACATTAAAAAAATACTTTTCAAATGGACACAAGGGTGAGGGCCTGTCGTGAGAGCTTTTCAAATTGTTAGGGTGTAAGGGGGAAAACCCAAAAAAGGGAGAAAAAGGGCCCAAGTTTTTTTAAAGGTCCAGCCCCAAAGTTTTATAAAAAGGGGGGGGTTTACATTTAAAAAAAGGATTTAACCTGCCAACCCCGACAGTCCCTTTTTATATAATTAAGGCCCGTGGGTGCCCTAGGTAGGGAGTGAAAAATGTGTGGGGGGGGAAAAGCAAATTTGGGATTCCCTTTGGTTTGGCCAGATCGAGGGAAAATTTTATTTTCAGGGGCCCCCTTAAAAAAAATGGGGTTGTGAATGTGGGGCCCGATCACCTGCTTTGGTTTGGGATTTTCCAAGGGGGGGAAATGGGGGCCACAAGTGTGAAATCTTGGGCGGACATGGGGGGGTTCGGGATTTGAGTGTAACCTGATATCCGCAGTGAGCGGAGGGGAGGGGGTTGGTAGGGCAGGGGAGAGGGAGGAGATTTTAGGGGGGCAGCTTTGTGGAGGGGGTTTTTAAAGTATCCCGGTTTTGAATGGGGAAACCGTGCCCGGGACGGGCAAAGGGTAGAGGGATCCCGTTTTAGTGGCTGGAGAGAAAGGGTGGGGCCTGGCTGCTGCATTCAGGAAGATTGGGGAGGGGGAAAAGTTTGCGGGGGGGGGGGAAAGTTTGCAGGGGGTTACAGTAATCAAAACGAGAAATTTAAATTTTGGGCCACTTTTTATTTTTACTTTTTCCACAGTGAGAAAAGGACGGTTTGGGATATTCTTTAAAGGGGCAGGTGACAGGAGCGGGGCAAGGGGTTGGATTTATTTGGGGTGAAAGGGCAGGTTTAGAAATCTAATTAACCCCCCGAAAGCGGCTGGTTTCCTGGAAAAAATAGTGGTACCCCTTTAAAAAACCCAAAAAAAGCAGGGTGGGGGGTTGGGTTGAGGGTGGCGGAAAGACGAAGTTCAGTCTTTTGGGGAGGTTTTGTTTTAGATGGGATTTAGAGGACTGATGTCAGAGACCCGCGGCCGATTTGTCAATGGGGTTTTGTGCAGGGTGGGGGGATGTCCCGGGGTGGAGGGTATAATTGGGTTATCAGCATTGAGGTGGTATGGGAAACCCAAAATTTTGCTGATTTGGTTTTTCCCAAAGGGGGTGTGTACAATGAAAAGGGGAGAGGGGCCCAGAAAAAAATGATCCCCGAGGGAAAAACCAAAAGCAAAAGGGGGAGGAGGGTAGAAATAGAAAATGAGACATGGGGGGGAGCGGTTTAAAGAGGTAAGTGAGAACCAAGAGGGGGCGGGTTTTTGTCCTGGAGGGCCAAAAGGCACGGGGGCATGCGAGGAGAAATTTGGGGATCCAAAAGTTTTCAGACGCTGCGAGAGAACAAAGAAGCAACAATGATGTTACCCCTTAAAATTTTTCTGTTAGGATGTCATTTGAGATTTTGACTAAGGGGCCCTTTCCCTGGAGTTTTAGGGTGCGGGGAAAAAAAATTGCCGGGGGGGTAGGGGAGAGTTTAAGTTTGGGGGATAGGGATTGGCGGGAGTAGGGCCAAGTGTTAGGGGGTTTCAGGTGAGGGCGATTAGAGATGGTTGATAATTGGGGAAACAAAGGGCGGGGGCCCGAGTGGGTTTTTTTTTGTAAAGGGGTTTAAAGTGGCCTGTTTTAAAAAAGTTTGGGAAGATCCCCCGTGGAGAGAGAGAGGTTAAAGTTGTAGTAAAGGTTTAAAAGAGGGGCAGGTGGGGAATAGAATTTGGCGAGGTGGGATGGGGAAAGGGGTCAGTAGAGGGATTGGTTGGTGGGGGGTTTCCCCGAAAGGGGAAGCCCGGGGCATTCTTCCTCTGTCTCGGGGGCGGGATGGGTGAGGTAGATTAGAGGACTGCGGGGGGGGGACAGGATGGGGATTATTTGGGGATTGTTTTTTTGTGTTTTGCCGGATATTTTCCAATTTTTCTTTCTTTTAGTGAAGTTGGCCCGGTCTTCAGGGACAAAAGGTCAGTAAAATTTGGGGGTGGGGGCTCTGGCCTTTGGAGGGAGTGGAAAGGGGTTAAGAGGAGTTTTGGGTTGTTTTGTTTGTGTTTAGATGAGGGGGTGAAATTTTTTTTTGTTTGGCGCAATGCAGGGCGAGTGGGGATGTCCTGGGGCCCTGAAATTTTTGGGGAAAGTCTGCAGGTAGCTTCAAATTTTTTCCACGCCCCCTTTAACCCCCTGGGAAAAAGCGCCGCAAAATGGTGGTCTGAGGGGGGGTTGTGCCAAGGGGGGGCGTCTGACTTGGTGGTGCGGGGGTAGTGAGTGGGGGGCCAACAGTCCAGGGGGGGGTTGTGAGGGTTTCATTGTAACGTTTGACAGGCCAGGTCAGGACCGGGGGGAGGGATTGGGGGGAAAAGGGGGACTGTATGGGGTCTGTGAGTTCTTGGTATTAATTTGGGGCGGATATTTCGGAAAGGGGTGATGGGCAGGTGGGCCAAGAGAAGGCTGGGGAATTTGTGTAATTTGAAAGGGTTAAGGGTTTTGGCAGAGAGAGCATAAGGAGAATTAGGAAGTTTTGAAATTGAGGGGAAAAATGAAAGAAGGGGCCCGTCCAGGGGTTCCCATCCTTGTGGGTTTGGAGTCGTAAATGCGAGGGGGGCCAAAAGAAGAGGTTTTTTGAAAAAAACTGGGGGGCAGAAAGGGGACATGGGGCTCAAAAGGGGGATGTTGAAATCCACCCTGGTTGGGGAGTGGGTATTTCAGTAGTGAGGGGCCAGGGGAGCCCAAATTTATCCCGAAATGGCGGGGTAAAAACAAATGGGGGCTTGAGGAAAATTTGGCCGGGAAAGGGGGCTGAGGGTTTTTGGACTGGGGGGGGGAAAGTGAGTAGGGTACGGGGGAATAACCTGGTAAGTGCAATTTTGGGAAAAGAAGTATGCCGAAATCCCCCCACCCGGCCGTTTCCGGTTTTGGGGGGGGTGGGTGAAAAAGTAGGCCGCCATAGGTGGGGGAGCGGCCCAAAGGGAAGGGGGGGTGTCAGATGGCCCCGGAGCCAAGTTTCTGTGAGGGGCCGCAGGTTTTTGGGGAAGGGGGAGAGAAAAAGGTCTTTTAAAAAGCAGTGAGTTTTTTGCGGAGGAACGGGGGGGTTCCCTAGGCACAAAATTAAAAAGGGGAAGAAAAAAAACGTACCCGGACTAGCAAGCAGGTTAGAAAGGGGTTTTAGGGGAAAGGGGGAGGTGGGTTTAGCAGTTTAAGGAGGGGGGGCCGGGGTTGGGGGAGATGTCCCTGCAGTAAAAAGCAGGAGGAAAGAAAAAAAAAAACAGCAATGGAAATTTAGTGATGAATTTTGAGTGGCGTTTTTTGCAAATAAAATGTAAGTGGAGGTTTGGGTGGTTGAAGGGGAAAATAAACGGTTTTGGGGTTTAGTACATAGTTTTGGGGGAAAGGGGAGAGGAAACTGATATGGATAAAAAAAGTTGCGGGGGAAAACGGGTGGTAAGACAGAAGGCCCCCTGGCTGCAAAAAGGTAGTAATTAAAGCCCCATTGGGAAATAAGGAGATCGAAGTGGCGTTTCTTACAAAAACAAGGTCCCCGCTCTCTTATGCTCACCCCCACTGGGAAAATTTTTGGGATTGTTACTTCAAAAAATTATTGAAATCTGGCCCCGGAAATATGGGGCCCCCAAACCCCGGGCCCCCCAACCCGGGGGCTCTGCAAAATTTGACTCAAAATTTTATGGGGTTCAATTGAGCATTTGGGAATTTTAGGTGGTGTAAAAGGGTGGAGCTACAAAAGGCTCTGCACAAAGCAGGGCATTTTAAAGGGGAAAATCTGGGAAATTTAAAGGCTACCAAAAAAAACAAGGGGTAAATTATGGGAAGGGCAGAGGGTGGGCAAAAAAATCTAGACAAAAACAACAAATGGGCGGGGACAATTAGGGTTTTAAAAGCTGTGGTTTTTTGTGGGGAAATTTCTTTTCACCAAAAAAAACGTAAACCCGAGAAAAAGATTTAAAAGAAAAGTGTCAGATTATAAAGTATATATGTGGGTGGAAACAGTGCAGTATAGTATAAATTAAGTTTAAAAACATTTTGTTGATTTTTTTTTTAAAAAAAAAAAGTCATGAAAGAGGGTACAGGGGGGGAATTCATTGGCCAGGGGGACACCTAAAGAAGGGCCGAGAATTGGGTTCCCCCTGCCAACCTCAATTAATGTGCCTGGGCAAGGGGGAAAAACTCTCCCGTGGGCTCAAGGTACCGTCCATCTCAGAAAACACAAGGCCCCACCTCCCTTTTGTGCCCTTGGGCCCCCAAACCCGGCTACTCTAGACCCCCAAAAATCCCCACAAAGGTCCAGACCCCCAACAAACATTTTAAATGCCCCCCCTTTCACTTTTTAAAAAAGGAAAAAGAAAAAAAACCCCATCCCACCGGGGCAAGTGCACCAGCAGTGACTTTTTAAACTCTTGGAAATGTTTGGGGTTTGTTTGGGCAGCCCAAAGGCCCAAAATTTTCAAAGTTTTAAAACTTTTTACACACAGGGACAGTGCTTTGTTAAAAATAACAGGGTACCTAAAAACACCAAAAAAAAGTATAAAACTAAAAGGGTAAAATATAAAAACAGCCTTTTTTAAATTTCGTCAATTAAAAATCTGGTGGGGAAAATGGACAGCCCTACAGGTTTGGTTTTTAACCCCTGGACTGTTTTTTGAAAAACCCAAACCCCACTCCCAAAAGGGCCCATTAGGACCGGGCATGCTAAATAGCCCTCACTGTAATCAATGACTGCAGGAATGTCATAAAAAGACATAATCTCAATAAATTTATAAAAAAAAAACAATGGGGAAAACCTGAATTTGACCCCAGAGGCTCATTTTCCTTACACCTCCCCCCTTTATAAATGGGCTTGAATTGACTCAATCCACCCCTTTACAACCCTTCACAGGACCCGGGTGAGATAGCCCTTCTCCCCCATAACTGGGACAACAATCCAATGCTCTGGTTAATGGCTTTCCTGTGCCCTGTGGAACAAGATAGATCACACACAATACTTATAAATAAAACAATTAATCAAATCACAATTAAACATTTGGCCACAGAGGCTCATTTTCCTTACAATTTACTATAAGGGATAACCACCTAAAAGAAACGCTAAGCCTTAAACTGAATGATAGGACATACAAAACAGAAATAAATTTGTCCTGCCATAAGCCCTTTCCCATAATTATTTGATTTATGCAAATACCTGGGGGTAAAAAGGTAAATTTAAAACCCCCTTACCCCGACATGGGGTTTCCCCTTGGAGAAAATTTTTTCCCCCTCTAAGCCACACTCCCCCCAGCATAATTCTACTGTGCATTTAAAGGGCAAATCCCCCCAAAAACAATTGTGGCAGATGAACTTATCTGGCTGGCTTTTCAATCCTTTTACTTTGAAAGACCCTTCGAGTCACATTGAATTGAGGATTACATATCCAATAGTGGCGCTAGTGAGTCTTTAACTGTTTTTCCCCTAAAAACCTTTTTTTTTTTACATTTTTTTTTTAATTTTTATTTTTTTTTTAAGTCCGCAGTTTGCACACTGGCTACTTAAAACCCCAATAGACTGACCTTTCCCTTTTCTGTGGAATCTCATTTTCAGCAGTCTCCCCAGGCAAAAAAAATAAGGGAGGATCTGCCGGGCACAGAAGGTGATGGCTTCAGCTTACCTCCTCGATCTCCCTGGACAGGTCACAAAGCATGCCCTCAATACTTTCCTATAAACCCAAAAAATAATCTCCTTGTTTTTTCTTTTGTCCCGTAACTGCTTCAAGTTAAATTTTGCATGCTGTTAAAAGCATGTTAGGAAGATGGCGCCCTGTGACAAGGGGAAACCCAAAGTTAAAAAAATATTTTAAAATTAAACCAAACTGACAAACTCATTTTTTTTTCTAACAAAAAAATTTTTAGGGGATCAATTTCATTTACCCTTGTGTTCGTTTCATTTTGAATGGGGAATGGGGAAGAAACTTAAAATGTTTGTTTGGGGGAATTGTTTTTGTAAAGGGCATGTTTAATAAAAACTTATTTACTCCCACCTTAAAACTTCTGTTCTTGGGACCTTCTCTTAATATAGAGAAAATGGCTGGGAATACCTGCTCAGGCAATCACTGGCCGAAGGGGACCCTAGACGACCATGTTAATGAATTGCTTTTTGTTCTGTAGATCAATTAAATGTTTCAGCTGGCTATAAAGAAGGGAAAGGCGCATGGAGTGGTACGGGTATGTTATTTATGTGTAAATATGTGCCTGTTGTATTGATGTGCCATAAATGTCTGCGGTGGGTAAAGGTCTTCAACCCGGAGAGGAAATAGTGGCTTAGGCATGGAAGATCACTATACACATAGATAAAAAACAGTCTGGTCCCAGTGTGTGGCTCACCTAGTGAGTGCAAAAAAGCAGTTTGCATCAAGCATTACAGTAGATTTATGGAGGGTTGATTTTCAGATTCTTACATGTTGTTTTAGCTTGCAGGCAAATCAAGCATGTCGAGAGTATTGGTGAAATTTTGTTATCTAAAGACCCAGGTTGGCGACCCAATTTAAAGTGATAATTTAATAAGAAATATAGCAGATCAGCATTTTCCTGTGGAAGTAACAGGTGCATCTATGCACAGAAATGAATGTGATGTTCTAAAATTTGCCAATGCCCCAAATAAATTAACCATATGCCTGTTTAAAAATAGTGGTGCTCAAGTCAAGAAGTGAAAAAAAAAATATGTGGGGATATGACATATAAAAATGTCATTCTGTCTCTTCCATTTTGTTTTTTGTTTTTTTTGTTTGGTTTTTTTTTTCTGCGAAAGTAACAAAAACACTGAAGCAGGAACAGAAATAGTTCATCCGGCTCA
The DNA here is from genome assembly GCA_025379985.1 of Phyllomedusa bahiana. Taxonomy (NCBI): domain Eukaryota; kingdom Metazoa; phylum Chordata; class Amphibia; order Anura; family Hylidae; genus Phyllomedusa; species Phyllomedusa bahiana. Next base: position 122,454 of record JAODAL010003346.1, read on the forward strand.
GATATCAAAGAGTTGTCCTAAATTAAAGAAGAGCAAATAAAATGATCCCACTTATAAAAGCCCACTGCCCACATGGCCAAAACATTTACATCTTGTTCATGCCAAGTTACTTATTCTGGGCCTACAATCTAATCATAAAACTGTCTTTGTTGCCCGTATCAACCACTCGGAGCTCCGTTTTCATTTTTCCAGGGAAGTTAAAAAACAAAAGATGAGCTGTGATTGGTTGCAATGCACAAAAAGGACAGTTTTACAATGAGACTATTTTGATAAATGAGGCTCATTGGGGCAGATGTATATGGTAATTGTACTAAAATTCTGGCATACATGCTTTACACCACTCTATATTTTAGACTTGTTTTAGACACTTTAGCACCATATTCAACAAAAGGGGTATGGCTTCAGTAACAAAGTGTGACTTCCCAGAAAGGCGTGGGTTAACATGTGTTGGTGTGCACCAATTTGGACAGAATTTTTGGCACAAACTAAACCAACTAATAGTATTTAGTTAGGCAGAAGTGTCCACATGTGAGCCTCATTTATAAACCTAAAGAAGCATTTATGCTATCTATCATACATGAAAAAACTTTGAGACTCTCGGTTCACATATTTTGATCAAATGTGTGCCGCAGCCCTGCCAGTGGCACCCAGGTTTGCATTAGTTTTTTCAGAAATGTTTTTGTGTGCAGAAACATACGTGTATACTTGGTAGTTACATTGATTTTAACCTATATGGGAAGTAAAGGGTTCTTCTCATTTTGTGTTTCTGTCCCCGCCACACTCTCACAGGCTGTCATAACGAAGGGCAGCTTGCAGGTTGGGTGTTTTTTATTTTTTTTTCTGAATAATGGAGGTCGGTTGACCCAGCGGGAGGCCTGATTGGCTCGATTATGAGGTAAAGATAGGATAGGACTGCCCGATTTTGAGATCACGTTGAAAGTCATGGGCAGCTTAAACATCTTTTGATCAAAATATGTGAACCGAGAGTCTCAAAGTTTTTTCATGTATGATAGATAGCATAAATGCTTCTTTAGGGATTTTCATTTATAAACCTGGCACCTTGTAAGACTGTAAACAAAAGACAAAAAGGGACAACTTTCGTATTGGGATAGCGTGATCTATATCACAAAACACTTTTGCCAAAGGCAAACTTAACTAATTTCCCTATATCACTATTTATTATTATACTTCACTTTTAATCCCTATTCAATAAAAGTAAAAAAGCCTCACTTTTAAAATCCTTGCTAACCTAAGTGCATTATAAACCATTAAGGCATTTAAATAATGCACACGAGGGAAGTTCTTAACTCTATCTTCACCAAAATTGATATATGTATTAACCCCCTGGGGCTAGGACTTTAATAACTGCTAACCTGCTCTCTTAACGACGTGCTAGCTGCAGTAGTACGCCGTGTTATCCTAGAGACAATAGGTTTAGGCTTTATAGTGAAGTGTCCCAGCTAGCTTCTTCCTTATTAGATGGCAAGTAACTTTCCTAGTCAATGATCAGGTCAGAAAAATTGCTAAGGTAGTTTATGTTTTATGAGATAACAATCCATGGCTCTAGTTGCTGAGTAATAATTTTGAGACAAAAAGTCATCTTATTTTTCGGACTATAAAACACACTTTTTTCCCCCAAATTTGGGGGGGAAATGAGGGTGCGTCTTATAGTCCAAATGTGCTCTCTCGGGCTGGTAAGAGGGTGAGGTGGAGCATCACTCCACACCAGGCTCCTACCAGCCCGAGAGAGTGCTGTACAGCGGTGGCATGCGGCTGATCAGTACAGCCGGCAGCCTCCGCTAACAGCAGGGATGGAGCTGGCTCCGTCCCTGCTGTTAACACTTTAGACACTGCGGTGTCTAGCTGAATGAAGAGCGGTCCGCATACAGTGATTTCTATCGCCTTTAGGCATATCGGTGGCATTTGGAGATATTTTATAGAGCGGATCTATAGGAAATGTGACAATGTGAGATTTAGGAAGCACTTATATTATTAAAAAAATATATTTTTCTATCAGATCACTTCTATACCAGACCTATATGTTTTCTTGAAATAGAAATGTATTTAAACCATTTATCAATTTTGGTGAAGGTAGGGTTCAGAACTTCCCTCATGTGCATTATGTAAATGCCTTAATGGTTTATAGTGAGCTCAGGATTTTAAAATTGTGGCTTTTTTTTTTTTTTACTTTTATTGAATAGGAATTAAAAGTTAAGTATTAATAATCGTGATATAGGGAAGTGAGTTGAGTTTGCCTTTGGCAAAAGTGATATGTGATTGTAAGACTGTAGTCTCAATTTACAGTGTGGTTTTAGACAGTAGTAATAAATCTGCCCCATTATGTGTAATATTCAGTACAGAGATTACTTGACCTTGTCATCAATATTAATCTTAATGGAGAGGTTATGAGGTCGTGTGAATTCTACATGGAATACTCTGTACCTACCTGGGCATGTACAGGGTGATGACACTAGACACGATGAGCAAACAGGCTCAAATGAGTAATATTTAGTTACAAATTTTGCATGTTTCTAGTTAAAATAAGAAAAAATAAAGTTGTAATTCATTGATTCCAGAGTAACCCCATTAAGCTGCAGTTATGTTTGAGCCACCATCAAAAGTGGTTCTTCTGTTGTACTAGCATATTAAAAATTACTTACCGGTAGTTATCCCCAGTTCAGTTATTTTGTGATCATTTTGCATCCTGTGTAGATAAATGTTGTGGGTGTAAGAGATCATGTAACCAAAGGGGATTTTAGGGGGCAGCTATTGAACTCACACCCCTTTGGTCCAGCCTCCCAAAATTTTACAAATAAGGGTGGAAACAGGAGCATAGCCTGAGACGGAGGTTGGAAAACAGGAAAATAGACAGAGCACAGCAAAGGATTCTGGGGCTTGTAGTTTTGAGGGCAAAGGGTAACAGCTTTCACTCGGATGCAGAGAGGAAAGTTCTCTGATTGTATGTTTGTGCTGTTGTATTATCTGTAAATCCATTCGGTCATTAACCATTAAAAAGCTGCTGTACATGGAATCCTATTTGTGTTTCACAGATCGTGGTAACCAGTCATTCCTCTCTCACCGCAGTCAACACATACCAACAGGTACTTGGAGTGTGAATGTAATATTCAGGGTTCTTATAGTAGTACACCATTACATCAGTGTAATCGGTGTTTGGCAATGAGAGTATACTGCAGTGCTGTGTGGCAGACAAGGCACTGCAATGGGTGACACCAGGGCGAGGAAGACAAGTAGGCGGCCACCTAGGGCTACACTTCACCCCAGGCAGGAAGGGGACATAAGAAGGTATTGAGTGGGCTGAATTTTACATTGGAAGGCTCTAAATGCCTTATTTGCCTAGGGCAACAAAATAACTTCTCCCAGTGCTAGGTGACACTGCGATGGGCTGTCCTCCATCAGCACCACGATGAGTGACTGCTTCCTTTGGGGCACTTAGTGGGGATATCTTTCTATGTCATTAAAAGGAGATGTTAGATGCTAACTCCGGCCAACGCAGACAAGAATGATCTCATTTTTATGACCCACATTACTCCCTTACCTCTGTCCTTCACAGAAGAAAAAACAGTATCCCGAAAGAGAAGGATATTTTATTGTATGTGTGTGATACCTGTATCGTGTTTCATAGTTGCTGTTCTTTATATATTTCCTATGTATTGACTTCTCAATTGTCTGCAGGGAATAGAAAGTCACAGATTGTCCAGTCACATGTTGGCTTCTCCGATGGTACGTAAGTTTTCTAAAGAGGTTGTCCGAGATTTTAGGGAAAACACTGGTACTGGCTGACACTGTTGTTAGTAATGGTTTTTTTTTTTTTTTTTCCTTCTCCACTAGAGCCACCATCGTTCCAGCTCTGCCATAGCTCCACTCATCTCCCTAAACCCCGTACAGCCAATTACTGGCCTCAGCTTGCATGTACGGCATGTGGCCGGTGATTGGCTGAACGATGTACATGACATCACTGCTAGAGGACCAGCCAGGAATATCAGAGCTACAATTCCCAGCCAGTACAGGAATTTGTTAGAACAGGGGTCCCCAACTCCAGTCCTCAAGGTCCGCCAACAGGTCATGTTTTCAGGCCTTCCTTAGCATTGCACAGGTGATTTAATTATTGTTAGTGCATTCTGTGGGAGATCCTGAAAACATGACCTGTTGGTGGACCTTGAGGACTGGAGTTGGGGAGCCCTGTGTTAGAATACAGGATAACTCCTTCACTAATGTTGGATTGCATCTGCTGATAAGACGCTGCTTCAACAAAAAGCTTTGTTTGGCATAGAAAACCAACTCACATTTTCGTCTTTTGTGCTCTAGATGATGAAGTGATAACTCCTCTTCAACAAAAAAGAGGTACATGGAGAAAATCACATATTCCTGTGCGCAGTTAGTATCTTATCAGGAGAAAAACAAAAGTCTATATTGAAAATAAATTTACTTATTTACTTTTTTGGGCTATTACATAGTCAAAGTAAACTGGTATTTGTAAAATATGGTAAACCAATTCTATTTGTGCTCACACATGTTCCAGTAATCCTGAACACTGAATCTATTATTAGGACCCATTATCTAATAGCTTAGATGGATGTTACTATATTTGCCCTCTATATTTATGTTTTTCTTTTTGTGTTGTATCGCAGTAGCCCCTCAATCCAGACTTATTGTAAGAGAGAAGATAAACCACTATCCAGAAAAAAGTGTTGAGCAGAAAGGTAACCTTATTCTGTGTATATACTCTCCTGTATTGTAGATAATATATATTCTGGTCGTCTGAACTCTATCTATCTTTCTTTCTACAGCAAACACTGTCAAGAAACCTCTTACTAAGTCCTTCATACATGTTGTTGGTATGTAGATGTTGCGTATGTAGAGTGGATATAGTGAAATTCCTTTAGTATAACATTTGATATTTTAGAATGTGCAACCACCTAGCTCATTGTTTGCAATACAGAACTGCAATATAATGTAGAATTGTGCCAGTCCAGAAGCGGAAAGGCAGAGGATTCCCATGATGAATATTCCTTTGACTAGACAATGCAGTTATAGTTGCGGATGTTGTGTCAATACATATTAGGGATTACATTACCAGTGGGTTATATAGACTTTCCAGCTGACCATCTAACACCCACTCACTCCTATAGATTCTAGATGTGTGTGTTTGTATCATACAGGACAGTAAGGCCTTGTTCACACGGCTTATTCCCGACGGATTTGTGCGCCATATTGAGCGCACAAATCCGCCGTGAATAAGGGGCGGGACGGGGGCGGGGCCAGAGCGCGGCGGGGGCGCTGCTCCCGGCCCCATAGACAATGCATTGTTTACGGCGCGTTCCGCGCGTAAATAATGTGCATGTCACTTTCTCCCCCCGCGGCGGATTTGCCGAGCGGGGGAGGAGCGACGGAATCACTGTTCTCTATGCGAGCAGTGGATTACCGTAATGACTCCGACGGATTGGCGCCGTATTGAAGCGCAAATCCGGCGCGGAGTACGGTGCCAATCCGCGGCAAAATAAGCCGTGTGAACGGGGCCTAATCGTAGGCTATCTAGCCTCCAACTAAACATTAAAGTTCCCTCACTAACCATGGTCTAAGCCTACTCTCAAGTACCAAAAACAGTAGTGTCCACATCAGTAATCCTCTGGTCACAGCTCCCACAGGTTAGCAGCACCTGTTCTTCCCAAGGCTGAGAGCCCTGTCTGAGGAGCTCACAATATCATTAAAAACTTTCTTGGGATATATCCACATGACAAGTAAAATTTACTCGTCAGATTCTACCATTAAAAAACGCTTCGGGCAATGTTTTTTCAACGGGTATTTCACATGTTATTGCATGTGGATTTAGGTCCTTTTTTTTCACTCGCGGATTCCAACCATTCCCATTATGATTCTTATTTATTTTCTAGCGCCCTTGATTCCAGGGCGCTGTACATTCAAGAGGGTTACATACAGAACATAAGTCAAACAAGTTCAATGCTGACAGTATATGACAATCAACTGGCACAGAGGGAAAGAGAACCCTGCCTGCGAAGGCTTGTAATCTACAAGGAAGGGAAAAAGAGACAGAAGGTGAGGGGCAGACATGTTTGTGGAGGGTGTAGTGACAGCAGGGGTACTATAGTTTATAGGCTATCCTGAAAAGATGGGTTTTCAGGTTGCTTTTGAAGCTGGTGAAAGTAGAAGAGAGTCTGATGGGTTGGGGCCGTGAGTTCAGAGTGTGGGGGAAGCAGGAGACAAATCTTGGAGACGATTGTGTGAGGAGCTGACAAGAGAGCAGAGAAGAAGGTCCTATGAGGAGCGGAGATGGCGTGAGGGGAGATATCTGGAGATTAAGGCAGAGATGTATGGTATGGAGAGCTTTGTAGGTCATGGTTAGCAACTTGAAGTGAATTCGCTGGGCAATGGGTAGCCAGTGAAGGGATTGGCAGAGGGGAGAGGGAGAGGTGGTTCAGTCAGGCAGCAGATTTGAGGATGTATTTAATGGGACCAAGAGTGCTAGACAGGAGGCCACAGAGACGGATGTTGCAGTGGTCCAGACGGGAGAGGAGGGCCTGGACCAGGAGTTTTGTAGTATCAGGGTTGAGGAATGAGCGGATTCGTGAAATATTTTTCAGGTGGAGGCGGCACGCAGAGGTGTGGGTTGAAGGACAAAGCGGGGTCAAGGGTTATCCCAAGGCAGCGGACGTGCGGGACCGGTGAGAGTGCGGAGCCGTTGACTGTAATAGAGAGATCAGGTGGAGGGATGGAGTGGGACGGTGGAAGATGATGAATTCAGTTTTCTCTACATTAAGTTTTAGGAGACTGGAGGAGAAGAAGGAGGATATGGACGACAGACAATCTGGGATCCGGGACAGTAGAGAGTTGATGTCTGGGCCAGAGATGTAAAGTTGGGTGTCGTCAGCATACAGGTGGTATTGAAAGCCATGTGATGCTATGAGCTGACCCAGACCTAGAGTGTAGACAGAGAAGAGTAAGGGACCCAGGACTGACCCTTGGGGGACACCAACAGGGAGAGGTCGAGAGGAGGAGGAGGTGGAGCGAGAGTGAGAGACACTGAATGTCCGATCAGCGAAGTATGAGGATCCAGGAACGGGCTGAGTCTGTGATGCCGAGAGAGGAGAGGATTTGTAGCAGGAGGGAATGGTCGACAGTGTCAAAGGCAGAGGATAAGTCTAAGAGGAGAAGGATCGAGTAGTGACGTGAGGCTTTAGCGGTTAATAGGTCATTGGTGACCTTGGTTAGGGCGGTTTCAGTAGAGTGATGGGATCGGAAACCAGATTGCAGTGGGTCAAGTTGGAGGACAGATGGGAGGACAGTTGAGGATAAACGTGTTGTTCGAGGAGTGTAGAAGCAAATGGAAGCAGTGAGATGGGGCGATAGAGGGGTCAAGAGATGGTTTCTTTAGGATGGGAGTGATGGTGGCATGTTTAAAGGAGGAAGGGAAGATACCAGAGGTTAGCAATAGGTTGAAAAGGTGGGTGAGGGCTGGTATGATAACACCACTAAGGTCAGGGATGAGGTGGGATGGCAGTGGGTCAAGGTTACAGGTAGTGAGGTTGGATTTGGAGAGTCGAGAGGAGAGCTTGTCATGAGTGACAGTGGAGAAGCAAGTTAGGGGGGGGGGGAGTGCAAGGTGAAGGTAAAAGGGGTGGCGGTGGGGACTGTGCAGGCAGGGCTGTGGGCAAAGGGGACAGGGGGGTGAAGCTTTCTCTGATAAGGTTGGTCTTGTTTAGAAAGTGGGTGGCAAAGCCGTCTGCTGAAAGAGAGATGGGGGAGGAGGTGCTGGTGGACGGAGGAGAGAGTTGAAGGTGTTAAAAAGATGGCTGGGGTTGTGAGACAGAGAGTGGTGAAGTAATCCTGTTTGGCCGAAGCGAGTGCAGACTTAAATGTGTGTAGTGATTGTATGAGGTGAAGTCGTTGGAGGACCGGGTTTTCTTCCAGCGACGTTCAGCCATTCTCGAAGCTCGCCTCAGCTGTTTAGTGAAGGCTGTGTGCCAGGGCTGTCTGTTGATGTTGCGGGTTCTGTTGTGTGTGAGAGGGGCGACTAAATTGAGTGTGGAGGAGATTCCCATTCATTTCTATGTGTTTTTGATTAACTTTTGGTTGTAGATGAGTATTTCTAGCTTAATGAAGTCAGGCTCCGGAGTGGATTTGAATTTCTTCCCCTCTCCCAGCCTGGTCCTTCTCCAGGTTTTGAACCCAAAGTACAGCAGCGAAAAATCCTTTTTGATCAGGTGGCTAAACGTTGTTTCCTAGTTATCCATATGTAGTAGGTAGGAATCCAGAAAACATAGTTTACACTTGAATCATTGTTATTGGTATATCTAGAAAACTCTTAATGCTCGAATTTAATAGCTTTTATTTCTCTCCAGGAACCTGCATGAAATATTTAGCCCTGGCTTTCCTGGTCCTGCTCATTGGCACAATGGTGGTGCTGTACATATCACCATTGTCACTTCATAAGTGGACAGGTCAGGTGAAGTTTATAGATGAACCTCAAGTAAAGAAAAATCTCACAGAGGACTTTAAAAATCTTACAAGCGCTTTTACAAACCAGTCTCTGCTGATGTGGAGCAGAAGTAAACGCGTTTTGGAGCTTCACCTGGAAAGCTGGAAGGAAAATACAGAGCCTGCTATAATCCTACTCACCGGTGCCCAGGATGCAGAGCAAACTCTGCTCTGTCTTGGCACTCGGCTAGCCAATATCTATTCCTCATCCCTTAGTGGCAGCTCCTTAGTGATATCTGGATCAGATTGGAAATCTGGAAGCAGTGAGGAAGTAAAAGAATACATTGATGATCGTCTTACTGAAAGTTTCCAAGCCACAGCCCGGGCAGCGGTGCTCCATCGATTAGAACTACTGCCTGCTGGGTCATTGCTGATTCTCTACAAATATTGTGACCATGAATCGGCAGTGTTTAAAGATGTGACCCTGCTGCTCACCGTACTCTTGGATGATGCAACTCTGGCAAAGGACATTTCACTTACAGATCTGGAAGAGAAAGTAAGAGCATTTTTAATCCAGAAATTAATTGAATCCAACCCCGGGACCTCCCATGATGGAATGGATAAGGACAAGTTTAGCGGAGTCTGGAGCCGCATATCTCATGTAGTGCTTCCTGTTTTTCCGGAAACAAATATGGGGGAGTGTGTGAAGAAGGAGAACTAAAGAAGGAAGTCCATAACTCAAGAAGGAAATAGCATTTGAAATCCCACCAGAATGCATGGCCATGGTCATCCACCTGTCCCACGGATAAAAAAAAAAAGTTGCATTTAGGTTATGTTAAATGGTGGAAGCAGCCGTGTCTTAAGCAAAATTGTGCTATATAATAATGAGACATGTACAATTACATTGGACTTTCTGAATATGACATACCACCAGCATTGTAAGGACAACGCCATTGAAAAATAAAAATGTTTATAAGTATATCCCCGGAACACATACTGCATTCAGCAGATAAAAAAAACAATCTACAGACCTTCTTGGAACATAATACTCTTGTTTTTTGGGGCTTTTTTTTCTCCCTATTTCCATTTTCTTTGGTACCTCTGCTTGCTATGTGTAAGGTAATTTGAAATCTTCACTTGAATACTTTTTTTCTGCAGAGTGTATGTTGTTTTATAGCACACTGGCTTTGGCTACCATGCGGAGCCTAAAAAATGTCATAGGAACTTTTTGTAAAGCGTTCTTTCCCTTCAAAGTGTATTCCCATGATAAACATTGATGGCATATGGACTACTGCCAAAATTACCTCACAGTCCCATTATTTGAGTCTCCTTATTCTAGGCTTTAGTGCTCTAAAATGCCATCAATCCGTATTGTGGGATAACTTCTTAAAGGAGTTTTGCCAGGACATCAGTTACTTACCTCCTTATCAGCACAGGAGTACAATATAAACAAATCATGCTGAGTCATGAAGGCTGCAGGGGAGAGAGGGAGGGAGTGAGCAGAGAGTGAGGAATAAGGGAGCGTCTCAAAACTTAACTCAAATAATAACTTTACAACAGTTGATTCTCTATACAGCAAGACATAGGCTCATACACTGCACTTTCTCCACAGCCCCTTGAAGCTCATTCATTTTCCCTGTCATCAGATAAGAAGTGTTTCACGCAAGCGCGGCCAGATCAGCTCCTGGTCGTGTCTAATGCAAGCTTTCAGATAACTAAGGGGGAGTGAGAAATGCTGTAGCTTTCACAGGCTTCACTTTTTGTAATCACATATATTTAGAAAAGTGATTAAATACCTATTTTGGAGGATCCCACGTCAACATTACATCATGGCAAAACCCCTTTAAAGCTAAGACCCTTACGGGTCCTTATATTACTCTGGTCTTTATACATGAAATGACTTTAACATCTGTTTAAAAAAAAAAAAAACACACAAGTATAAATTTAGGGTCACATGTATGAAAACTTTCTAGGTGAAAGACTTTATTGTTGCCCATAGCAACCAATCAGAGCTCCCCTTTCATTTCATATAGTGCTCTGAAAAATTAAAGGGGAGCTCTGATTTGTTGCTATGGGGAACAAAGAAAATCTTAGACCTAGTCAGTTTTCATACATGCGCCTTTAGTTTTAGCAGTCTATACAACTAGTACTTCTAAGTTACGCATGGATTGGAACTAACATTGTCAAAGATGCTAAAAAAAACTTCCAGAGGCAACTTTTTTGATTATATTCACTCGGCTGATTTGAACGCTGATTCTGGTGCGGATTCAGCACCCTTTGTTATTGCATCATCTGTTTGTGCATGGAGACTGAGGTTAGGTGGGAGGAAGAAGGACAAGGCACTGCCAAGGGGCTTGTATTTTACAGAGCAAAGAGAAACTGCTTTTAAACAGGAAATGCCATTACTCGGTTGCAGAGAAGGGAGGCTACATGTAGTACAGGAAAAGCACCAGTTAGCACAAAAAAGCATTACAGGGAAATAAATTAAGGAAGACTCGGGCAAGCCATTTTTTGGGAGGAGGGGTGTTTATTCACCAGGCAAACCCTTTAAGTGGTTGCACACTTGAGACCTCCTAGTTATTAGGTTTTAAAGTCAGTGCCTGTTGATTTAATAATATATCTTAAATGTAGGTTCTGATACAAAGCTCCATGGTTAGAGGAAGCCTATAGTTTTACACATTTTCGTTTTATTGAATTCCTCATATAAATGTCTGCAGTGAGTTCTTCTAATGATCAGCCAGACTTTTATGACTTACAAGGGCGGTATAAAGATTTAGTCTAAGGGTTTGTTCACACAGCATATTGCAGGCGTATAGCGGCGCATACTGTGCACGCCGCTACACGCCTGCAATACTCGCGTTGCTTCAGAAGTATGTGCTGGCCAGTGTGTTCGTCTGAAGCGCTTCCACTGACATTCACTTTCCCAGGTGTCATTTCTTTCTCCCGGCGCAGATTGTATTGTACGTCGGGGAAAACGGTAGGTAAACGTAGCTCTAAATGACAGCTATGAATTTTTGTGGGGGGTACTTCGGGCGTATTGCAGCGCAGTTACCCACTGAAATAGGCCCCGCAAAGACGCCGTGTGAACATACCCTTAGAGTTGAAATTGTGACAAACTTTAAAATAATCCATTCCGCCAACTCTTCAGTCTTCCCCACCAGTCTCTGTTTACTTTGCTGCAGAGATGACATATGTACAACCCCATCACTGCTGCAGCCAACCGGTGGTCTCGATGTGTAAGGCTATGTTCACACAGCATGTTCAGTCTGTGTGAACATACGTTCTTAGATGCATGTTTGGGTCCGTCTAGACAGACCTAAACACGCATCTAGCAATAAGCAGTGTGATTTTACATTGCTTTCAGTGTAAAACATGCATCGGTGTTCAGACGAGTAATCTCTCTTTTTGGATGTGATTTTCGGATCCAAAAACGCCGTGTGAACACGCCCTAAGAATTACTGCAAAGGTCACAGCAGTCATGTAGTTGTACTTGACATCATCATTGCAGCAAAGTAAACAAAGATTGACAGAGATCATCTCACCAGAGCCTCAGCATTGGATTAGCAGGGGAATCTACATATGTGTAAAGGGTTTTTTTTGTTTTGTTTTTTTTCTTACTCTTCTTGCAGTTAAGCTCCTTTTTAAGCTCCTAGACAGGTTCATTAATAAAAGTATATGAGAGACTTGGATCTCTGTAGTAAAAATAAAAAGGAGTTCTCATAAAGAAGTGTTAGCACCAAATTTATTTTAATTAATTTCAAAACTAAAAGATCCCAGTTTACTCCTTACAGCACTGTGATCGGTGTTGATCATGGTACGTTTGAAAGGAAAGGGTTTATCTGACCAGTATTTGACCGATTTGTGTGCAGTCCACACAGCCGCGGGGGTGGGGGGGCGGCTTTTCTTCTTCTCATTCACATGTTCATATTCCGGACTGAAGAATGAACATGCACAATGTTTTTCGGGTGGAAAACCCGTGCAGTGGGGACATGCCCAAAGGAGTCTTTTTCACAAGTCCCTGTCAGCTCCAACATGATCGCTAAAGGTGACTGGGGTAAACAGCACAGCCTGGAGTCTGATGAAGGCCCCCAGGTCTCTCTAGTCACATTGACTGTTAGGGCATACATCAGATCCTGTGCATTTTCCATGACCAGTCAGTAATCTAATGTCATACTGACATACGACAATGTATTATGATAAAAAAAAAATTAAAAAAGATACACTGCCAGAAAAATACAATAAACACAATTTTCAAAGCAAGTTTATTTAAAAAAAATCGATGTATATATTTATTCTGTATTTTACACTTATCTTGACCCATACAATAAATGTATACTCTATTAATTTAACCTAAAATGGCAGAAAAAAAAAAAGCTATCCTATAGTTACCTCGAAATAAAAAAAAGAGAGAGAATATTTTTTGCTTAAAAAATAAATAAATAAAACCAGGGTTCATATCCCCAATTAGGAAGGATAAGGACCTTGATTGAGATTTAGGTCTATACAATGTCTTTTGGCCAATACTGAATTACCGTAGCTGGTTAGAAGTGTTGCTGTGAGGACACAGAAACACCAGATGGCTTAGAAAAGAGATTTGACCACAAAGCATTTTTCCATTTAAAAAAATAAAAAACACAAGGCTTTTATATGAAACTACCTCTAGATAAAATAAGATTATTCAATAGGCTGTTGCGAGATGAAGAATACATTGTATTTATTTAATTATCTGACTAATTTTTTTTAAGAACTTATTCCTGTAAAGCAGGCTTTCTTTAAACATAATTTCAGGTGGAGACCCTATTTAAGGTTAGTGTTGCCTGAAACTTATGGCAGTATCCTAACATTACCACAACTCACATGATGATTTCTATTTTTCCATAAGGGACTTTTTTTAAACCTATTTATAGGAAAATCGTTAAAGGGGTTTTCTCATCATGCTGTTTCACAGAGCCTGCTCTTCACCAGCCGCTTCAGGCTCCCACTTTCTGGTCAGGCACACTGATATGCAGTGATTGACAAATCAGCTGTGCTATTTCTAACTGGGCCTGTTAGAGGGACATTGGTGATGGGAGTGATCTAAACAGGAGGTGTCATGGCTCTAAAGGGTTTAATTTTGTCAGTAAGAAAGATAAACAATCTTCTGTGTTGCTGATCAGACACAGCAGGGAGTGATATCACCATCTTGGTTAGAGAGCCTAGGAAACCTGTAAACAAGCAGGAGATAAGAACAGCTTTAACTTGGAAGCAAAATTGGTATAGGACTGTATTTGGTAATGATCTTTATTTACCTTTGCCTACCTGTTCAAGCTAATCAATGATATACGAATATCCCTTTAAAGTGGTTCTACCAGGAGGTAAAATCCTCTGCACTGGACCCTGGCATATAGCTGTGAGCTAACGTGCATGTGAAGGAGGGTGGTGGCACTTGCAGCCATCCTCTCAATTCACTTCTATGGGAGCTTCCAAATATAGCTGAGCGCACACGCTCGGCTGTATTAATAAGCTCCCATAGAAGTGAATGGAGAGGATGGCCGCAAGGGCTGCCCTCTTCATTCACATGTACAGGCGGCTTTTTGGGAGCGGCCAGTGCAGGGGATTTTACTGCCTGATAAAATCCATGTAAGTCATGTTGTGAGCTGGGGCTGTTTCACCAGGACCTTGCATCACCCAATTTCATTGTGACGTTCCAGTATATACTATAATCTGTACCACAACTCCACGTAATGATTTCACTGATTGCATTGTACATAACCAAATTGATAGGGTGAATTTACATGTGGCATAATTCCCATGGTGGAGAAATCGGTTGCAGAAATGTACATTATGTATTCCTATAGGACAGGGTTTCTCAATCCAGTCCTCAAGACCCACCAACAGTCATGTTTTCAGGATCTTCCACGATTGCACTGACAATTATATCACCTGTGCAGATGCACTGACAATATTATATCACCTGTGCAGAATGCACTGACAATAATTATATCACCTGTGCAATACTGAGGAGATCCTGAAAACTTGACCTGTTGATGGGTCTTGAGGACTGGAGTTGAGAAACACTGCTATAGGGTGAGAGTCTGCAACACATGATGTACATTGATGTACATGTAGATTTTTTTTTCTTATCACTTTGCCCTTTAATATGCTACATCTTCCTGCATGTTTTTGCAGTGCAGTTTGTGGTATATTTTTATGCCATGTGTGAATCCACCCTACAGATGGCCATCCACCTTAGATCACTGTTGGCCCACAGCTGCCTAACCGAGTGTGCACATGTTCGGAGTGGGAAGGAGGAAAATATCTCCACTTTCAAGCACCTCTGACAGTGACTTATTTTCTATGAGCTCAAAAGGATCAGACATTTTGAAATCTATGTCTGATCTTTCTCCCCCTTGAAATCCGCCATTGAGGGAGTGTCAGGACACCATCGGCCACATTAGATGGTTGGCCAGCTCTACTGAAATTGGCAGGAGCTGGCCAACATTGCCTAGTAAGCCTACTGTACACAGCAAGCTTCAGACTCCCACTTACCAGTTTGGCTGTGGTCGGTTCTACAGCAGTGACAGGCATGTCAGCTCTGCTACTCCTAGTTGAGCCTGTTAGAGGTACGTTGTTAATGGAAAGGTTTAAGCAGAAGGGCAAAAGTCTACAGAGTTCTGAAGGCTTAAAGTTTGTCAGTAAAAACATAAACAAGCTCCTGTGCTGTTGATAAGACACAGCAGGGTGTGATGTCCGCATCTGGCCAAGGTGCTTTAGCCTGTTAAAGCAGAGAAAGATGGTTAGTAACTAAAAAAGCTTGTGTACACAAGCAAGAGATAACTCTGCTCTAACTCTGAAGAAAAGGAAAATCTGAACAGCCATGTATTTTTGGTAGTAGTCTTTATTTACTGTTGCATATGTTTAAAGCTAATCATTAAGAAAGGAATACCCCTTTAAAGCTGATATCTGGTAAGATCAGACAGCTACAGTATCTAATTTCAAGGTGTCTAGGATCGCTGGTTGTTTGTGTGTATAATATATATATATATATAATATATATATATATATGTATATATAATTCTAGATACTGACCTGTATACAGAAACCTGTGTGTTCCCTCTAGTTCACATCTTATTTCCCAGTTGTGTAGTCTGTATGTGGAAGAGTTATGAGAGCCATTATTAGTACAAATACACTGGAAATAGACGATACTTTCATCTGTATGGAAAAGAACTGTAAAGTAAATATACTATTATAAGGTTAAGCTGAATCATAGGATTGGTCAGCAGCAAGATATATAAACTATGAGGAACTAATTAGACGTCAGAGGCTGTATGTCGACCTGCTGCATTGTATATAATCTAAAAAAAATTAAGCCTATTTAAATAAATTCTGCATCTCAGGTTATAGTCTACAGCAGGGGTTCCCAAACTCCAGTCATCACGCCCCACCAACAGGTCATATTTTCAGGATCTCCCACAGAATGCACTGACAATAATTCAGTCACCTGTGCAGCATAATTAAATCACTTGTGCACTGCTAAGGAAAGCCGGAAAACATGACCTGTTGGTGGGGCGTGAGGACTGGAGTTTGGGAACCCCTGGTGTAAGGTCATGTTCTCAAAGGATAGTTTACAGCTTTTTAAACTTGTTTTATTTAGAAATTAAAGTCACATACCTCTCTTAAAGGAAAAGAAGAATGGACAGAAGGAAGGATTCGTACATCTGTTTCTTAAACACAATATTAGTTTTGGCAGAAAAAAAAGAATTAAAACATGTATCGCCCTATTAGGTGAAGGTGATTTTGAAAAACTGCAGATGGCTTAGTATTTATTGGGAGTTGTTTCAATTTGACCTCCATCACACATGGGCTTATGATTATCAAACACAGACCAATCTTGTTGGCTTCACATGGTCAAGAGATTGGATGTATGGACGTTGATGCTGGATTTTTGTCTACTTGTACAGCCTGCAGGGCTGCCACTGATGATCTTCCAATAAGGCCATGTTCACAAATTCCAGCCCAGCCACTGATATAATCACCCGCATAAATAGCATCATAGAGACCAATAATGCTATTTGTTCCGACGGTCAGACTTACAGTTGTGCCAGGATTTTGGGATGAAGGACAGGTCAGGAATTTGGCCCAACAGCCATGAGGGATTAGTGTTTAGTGTAGACACTTTCTGTTATTGGAGCACATTGAGGTTTTGAAGAGCCTATAGATGACTCTGGGAAGAGCATTTGGCACCACTTTTAGTGTTTGTCTATAATATATTCTCTTGGGAGTGTTCAGTCATTTTTTGTTAGTCTTTTTGGGTTTATTTTATGTAGGGGGGCTCAAGACTAGTGGATTTACATCACTCAGAATAAGTTTATAGTTCATAGCTACTCTTGTTAAAGGGGTTGTCTCACCATGCTGTTTTAGAACCACAAGCAGTTTTAGATTCATGCATCCTGAGTCTTCCTGGCCAGGCTGGTTCTATAGCAGTGATTAGAAGATCAGTTCCGTATTCATAGCACTTCTAATTGCACTGACCTGAGCTGGAGATCTCATCTATGAGCTCTAAAGCTCTGCTCTAAACTAAACACATCTCCTTTGTTTTTTAGAGATAACTCACTCTGTTCTCAAGCTGCCAGCAGTCCAACCTATGGTGACGTCACTCCCTGCTCACAGATTCTAACCTGTGTGCACTTAGAACAGATAAAATCTCTCTTATCTCAACAAAGCCAAAAAAAAGCACTATATTTAGAAAAAAATGTTTTAATTACCTGTCCATACATGTTGAAAGCTAATCTTTGCAGTGAGACAACCCTTTTAAAGTAGGTCTTTGACCAATTATTTTGAATGTAGCATGGAGGGAAGGTGGGGAAATTTTGTAAATATTTTTTTTCTTTCAGTTTTTGGCTTTTCTGAGAGGCTGCACTTCATACTTATTCTTATGTATAAACTGGGTGGGGAGTGTTCTTAGTAGGGGATGATTTGTATATGTGCCCACATTAAATCAAACGGTGTGTAACAATAATTTTGACAAACATATTGTAGTTTCTCCACTCCTCTAGTCTTAGGATATATTCACACAAATGATTCTTCATTAGGAAAAAGTGCGGATTTTAGACACTTTTAAAATGTGAAAAAACACAGAATCCAGCAACCCAAATGTAAAAACTTCAAGTTTATTATTAGACACTAGCGTATTTCATCTGCCTGTACCACAGTTCTGGTGTTTTTATTGGTCCCTAATAAACTTGGAGCTTTTACATTTGGATTGCTGAATTGTACTGCTCAGAGAAGTGTTCTGTGCCATCCTACGGCAGAAAATATATTGTTTATTCCTAAATATTCCGCATCTAGAAGTGGCCTGACACTTTTTTTCTGCAATGCGGATTTAAAATCAAGTCGACAAATGTCACTTCTGATGTACTGATTTCCCATTGAAATCAATGGGATGCGGATCTCATGCAGCTTCTGAAGCAGATATCACAGAAAAATAAATTGTGTGATCATATTATTAGGGTAGAGCCCAACACTGGCGATACTTCATGTAGATGAAGCTACCCCCATATGCAGTGTCCAGCACAATTTTAATGGTAAAACAACTCTTTGACCTACAAAAGTGGGCATCCATAGGCCACTGCATGTCTGCGTGGTTTTGTTCAGTAGTTGCCTTGTGGGACCGCAACCAAACATTTGCCCAATGGCAAATTTAATGGGGTGATACATCTTCATTGCTTGTAGTCCATGCTGGAAACATTTAAGTTCTACAATAAGCATATTTGATTTGATATATTTCTTGTTTTAATTCATTCATTTTACATATATTATCTAATTGTTGTGATAATGCTTCTGAAAATTTAGCCTAAAAATGCTTATAGATATCTGAGCAAAGTTTATTTTTTATACTGAAAATATTTTAATCTAAACCTTTTTTTTTTTTTTCTAATTCTGGATCTATACATGGTTCACATTTTATTTGTACATTGTGTGCTCTTATTTAGATTCTTGCTTACTTTTGTACGATGCCAGCTATTTTTAAAGCAAAATAAAAAAAAAAATTCTTAATACGTATTCCTAATCAGTACATTTGAAATGTGTTGTGGTTTGTTCCTTTACTTGCCAATAGCCTACATACTAAAACATGGAATCTGTTTGTACAGCAGATTGTTAAAGGGGTTGTCTCACTACATCAATTCATCTCACCTCAGTCCTGTTTACTCGGTTTCATTTTGAACTCAGGGGCGTGTTTACTGGCTTCTACTAGGCTACAGAAGAAGCCAGGTCTGTATCTATAGCAACCAGTGCTGGCAACCTATCAGGAGAGATCATACAGGACTGTAGCTATAGCGACCTGAGGAGCTGATGCAGCCCATACAGGAGGGGATATCTAGGAATAGGTAGGAAACTGTTAATGGACACATTGCAAAGTGACTTTTTTTTTTTTTTTTACAAGATCTTTAACATCAAAAGCAATCCTTGTAGTGAGACAACCCCTTTAAGCTTCCCTTACCCTTTCTTCTAAACTCCATAATACACGTTCTTACTTGACCAAGTGCATGTTTAATTGGAGTGAGGGGAATAAGCCACTAAGAGACACCAGGTTTATCTCCTGTGACAACAGAGGATTGGTAATGTTAAACGCAATTCCACTTTTTCTCATCCTCTACCATCAGTGGAGATTTGGGAGGCCACCGTACAGATTCGACCATAATCATCTAGTTCAGCTGAATTTTATTTTATGCATATGGCCAGTTTTAAACCTTAAAGACTTCGTCTGGGGGATTAAACTACCACTAGGAACGGAAAGGGAAATTAACAATAAAATATATGCCATAAGGGTATGTTCCAGACCTTTCCCGCGGACGTGAAATTCAAGGTGATATCTTTTTCTAACACTTTCTGAAGAGGATTTTTACTTGAAGAGACAGTAATTGCCTCAGATTTGGATGCGGGGGTGTGGCCGGAAGCCGAGCAAGATGGTCGCAAGTTAGATGGGCTCCGACCACAGGCTGTCTCCATAAGCAAGCGCTGCACCCACTCTCACCTTAGATGGGAAGGAAGAGGTCCCAACCACCGCCTAACACCCCACAGAGGGCTCCGGTCACCCCTCGGACCCAAACGGTGCTGGAACAGTACCTGTCTGCTGCTGCTCCTGCTCGCGCGGCGCCGCGAGTCCCGCTCCCGCCATTACAGCCGGCGCCTCTACAGCCCGCGTCCTTAACTGTGTGCCCGCAGCTCCACACGGCAGCGGCGCCGAGCCCAGAGGATTCCCCGTTCCGCCCGGAGACCAGGGCGACGAGGGCGGCCCGTCTGCTTTCCGCTACAACCCAGGACCAAGCGGGAAGCTCGGAGCTGTTCCAGGTACAGGGCCTTGTGGCGCCCCCACCCTTTCCTCCACAGCACCAGCACGTGCAGCCGCCTGCTGCCAACATGGCGCTTAACCCACCGCTGCCTGGTGACAAAGCGGCAGGCCCTCCTCATGGGGCTACAAATTACAAAGTCTCTGCAGGGGTTTCTTCACCCGGGCCCCCCCTGGGCTCAGTTACTCTGGACGCCAGACCCCCCCTTTCGCCCCACACGCTGGACTCAGGCAGTGGTGCCTTCTCTTGGCAGGGATCCCCTGCTACCTCTTCAGCTCAGCATAGCCCCCGTCCTACAGACCACCACACATGGGCCGATCTATTACATCAATTACCAACTAAGGATGATCTGAGGGCCTTGCTGAAGGAGGAGATTACTGCCCTCAGACAGGACATTAAGCAAATAGCGTCCCGCGTGGAGATGCTGGAGGAGGACCATGACAATACACGAAAGTATGTTGCCCAAATTCATCCCTCTATCTCTGCACAGATGTCTATGGTCCGAGATCTTGCCACAGGGGCCGTAGGAACAAGATACAGATCCGGGGGCTTCCTGAAGCACAGGGAGAGGAAAATCTGCAAACCATCTTGGACGCTATATTCAACCAAATTCTGGGGATTTCTCCCCCTCAACCTGTCAAGCTCGATAGGGCCCATAGGGCGCTTCGGCCCAAAGGATCTAACCCTCTTCCTAGGGATATCATCTGCTGCCTACATGACCATACAGTGAAGGAGACCATCATGGAGAAGGCTAGAGGTCTGCGCAACATTGAATACCAAGGCGCCCCCATTCAAATCTTCTCCTACCTGTCTTGGCATACATTGCAAAAAAGGTGCCACCTTCGACCGCTCTTGGCCATCCTAAAGGAAAAGCGTATCCCATACAGATGGAACTTTCCCTTTGCCCTCTCTGCCCGGACAGAGGGTCGATCAACAGTTCTCAAAACCTTCTCGGACCTCCCGATCTTCTGCAAAACACTTCAGATCACTATCCCTAAGCTGGACGATTGGGAACTTTCCACTCTTCCACCTCCACCACCCCCAGTTTAGCAGTCAGCCACAAATCATAAGGGACGCTCTCCTGGTGCCTCTCCTCCAGCTCAGAAAGCCAGACGTTCGCCTCCTCGCTAGGACCAGGGCCGGGCGACGGATGGCTGAGTAGAAATTTTCATATGTCTATATGGAACTATTGCTTTCTTCCATAGCTTCTTCCTCTTATATTTTGATGTAGGGCTTACACTGTTTAGTTTTAAATTTAGAAGATAGCCTGTTGGTTATGTGTTCCATGGATCCATTTCGAGTTGTGTGATCTACCTTTTTTTTTTATTCCGGTATCTCTCTTCCCGCTCGTGGTTCTCGACCAGAGGGAACAGAGAAGGATTCTCTTCTATTTTTTCTCATTGTAAAACCTTATTCTTATCAGTAATTTTTGTGAGGGCGGGCTTTTGACTGACAACCTTGTTGGGTCCTCAGTAACAGTCCGTGGCAACCTCCAAGCCTCTGAATCCCGGCGTATTCACGCCTCAGTAGGGGCAGTAGCCCCAATTTCTTTTATTGTTGTTGCCTTGCGCCAGGTGTATATATTTACTCATTGTCGTGATTATCTATTGTTTTTCTGTTTGTCTGTCTGGTCTGTGCCTGTCCGTCCCTTCCCTATTAATTCTCCTTCCCTTATCTCCTTTCCCTGAGGTCTTTAACTATACGTTGAATTGGGAAGGATAGCCGCCTGATATCTGCGTCTTCATTGTGCGCTAATTAGTTCATATATAATCCTCCTCTTTGCCCCTAATCATGGTCCACTGTGTTACCTTAAATGTCAAGGGACTCAACTCCAATGTTAAGAGGAGGTTGGCCTTGAGGGAATGCCGGTCTTTACGGGCAGACGTAGTCTTCCTACAGGAGACTCATTATGACTCCAAGGGATCGTTCAACTTTGCCAGACACATATACCCGACTGTCTTTTCTGCTTTTAATGATAAGAAAAAGGCAGGTGTTGCAATACTGATATCCAATACTTGTCCATTGCAAGTGCAGGCACCCTTGATCGATCCAGCAGGGCATTATATCATTCTTAAGGCCACGCTTGGTGGAAAGCCGATCACCCTGTGTAATGTGTATGTGCCAAATTCCTCTCAGATATCTTTCTTGCACAAAGTGTTTGCCAAACTAGCCAAATTTCCCTTCACAGCCTTGCTTCTGGGCAGAGACTTTAACTTAATTTTCTCAGATTCAATGGACAGGTGTGCTGCAGGAGGGAAAGCCTTGGGTCCAACTTCAGTTAGGCTCTCAGCGGCCTTCAGAAGGCTCATCCGTTCTCATGGGCGTTTTGATCTCTGGAGGGTGAATCATCCTAAAGAAAAAGAATACTAATTTTTTTCCTCATCCTCACCAGACTCATACCAGGCTCGACTATTTTTTTGGCAATGTGCGGTCTCTTCGTATGCTGAAGGGTTCCAGTATTGGGCCTATTACCTGGACCGACCATGCCCCGGTCACGGCCGACTTCAATTTCCAGTCTTCCCCGCTCCGATCGTGTCATTGGCGTCTAAATGAGTCCCTTATTAAAAAACCTGCTCAAAGGGAGAGATTGCCTGAATCCCTCTCTTCATACTTTGATCTGAACGAAGGCACGGTCTCCTCGCCTTCCATCCTATGGGAAGTCCATAAGGTGGTCTCCCAGGGCCATTGTATCGCACTAGGGGCTCAGTTGAAAAGGGACTGTTCAGAGAGGACTGACACCCTCCGGACGCTTCTTAGGGGGCTCGAGAGGAGGATGTTCCAGGGCCCCAGGGTTGCCATGCTTAGGCGCATTGTGGCCATACGCAATGACCTGAAAGACTTAGCTGTTCACAGGGAAGAAAAACTTCTCCTTTACTCCAGACAAAAATATTATGAATACGGTAATAAAGCCCATACAATACTGGCTAGATAGCTTATGGAGAGGCCGACCAACTCCATGCCCCAGGCACTTAGAGATAAGGATGGCACCCTAAGATATGACCCAAAATCTATCGCCAAATTGTTCCTCAATTTCTTCTCAGATCTTTATTCACTCCCCTCGACTCTCCCTGCCCAGGGGGACAGGGCCCAAAAACTTATACAGGACTTCTTGCGCCAATGTTCGCTGACACCCCTCCCTTGGGAGGCTTTAACCTCGCTGGGTGCCCCTATTTTGGCAGAGGAATTGCTGGAGGTCATTAAGGCCCTCCCGTCGGGTAAGGCGCCTGGACCTGATGGTCTCCCGTACTTGTATTTCAAAGTTTATTCTGAAACTTTAGCCCTGTACATGCTACAGCTTTATTATTCTTTTATGGGTGGGGCTCGCGTCCCTGACTCCATGTCTCACTCCCATATCACCCTCATTCATAAGACAGGCAAAGACCCAGCTGACAGTGCCAGCTACAGACCGATCGCCCTCCTCAATTCAGACCTGAAAATCTATACAAAAATCCTAGCTAATAGATTAAACCAGTGGCTCCCTCAGCTAATCCACAGAGACCAGGTTGGTTTTGTTCCATCTCGGCAGGGGGGGGGGGGATAATACGAGGCGCACGATTGATTTGGTGGACGCGGTTAATCATCGGTCAGGGCAGGACTTGCTCCTTGGCCTGGATGCAGAAAAGGCCTTTGACAGATAAGCTGGCCGTTTCTCTTTGAAACACTATCGGCATTTGGCTTTTCCTGTCCATTCCTGACGGCAGTGGGGGGCTTGTACTGCTCACCAACTGCTTCTATTAAATTGCCTCATTACAGATCAGAAACTTTTCGAATCCACAATGGCACCAGACAGGGGTGTCCGTTGTCTCCGCTCCTATTCGCGCTTTGCATTGAGCCCCTTGCAGCCGCTATTCGAGCCAACCCCGATATTAAAGGCATCCGGGTCAGGGACAGGGAGTTTAAACTGTCTCTTTTTGCAGATGACATCCTTCTGATGCTCACAGAAATGCACACCTCGTTGCCGGCCATCCACTCCCTCCTTGCCGAGTTTGGAACCCTCTCTGTATATAAAGTAAACACCACTAAGTCGGAAGCCCTTCCAATAAATGTTCCCCGGGAGGCCCTGCTCTCTCTTAAACACAATTACCCCTTTAAGTGGCAAACTCACTCTCTTAAATACCTGGGAACGCAGATTACTGCTCAATATAACTCGCTCTATAGTACAAACTTCCCTCCGCTCTAAGAGGAGATAAAGAATCTGCTTTCCAAATGGCATTCCCTTCCGCTCTCTTTCTTTGGGAGAATAAACTCAGTCAAGATGTCCATACTGCCCAAACTCCTTTATCTCTTCGAAACTCTCCCGGTCGCAGTCCAATTGGGGGAGTTGCGTTCTATTCAGGCAGCCATCCTTCGATTCATATGGGCGAGAGGCCGGCATAGGGTGGCTAAGATGGTGCTCATGGCTAGCAAACAGAGGGGTGGTTTGGCAGTCCCCGACATCCTTCTTTATTATTGGGCCTTCCCCTCCCGCTTTCCCGGCTGGTTACCCTTCAGCGACTCCCAAATGGAGGGAGATGAACAGGGCTCGCTCAAATCCATCCGAAGCACTCCTCGGCACTCTGGGCCCCTCCCAATCTGGGCTACCATTAGGCCCTTTTAATTTCTCCAATTGGAATCCTGGGGAATAGTTTTAAGTGGCCTCAAAGGATCCCCTAGGGCCCTCCTTTTTATGCACCCTTGCTTCCTACTGGTTCTTCGGACTTGTCGCTGGGCCTGGTGGGGCATGGTCTTTTCCGTTTTTGTGGATATCGCCAGGGGAGGATGGGAAAAATGTTCCCATTTTCAACTCTCCGAAGACTATCCACTTCCGAGAATCACGGTTTCACTATTCCCCGATTTAACCACCCTTTGGGGGGCTTCTATTTTTGGCAGTCCACATTATCCTGCCCACCCAATTTGAACTTTTAATGAAGGGGGGGTCACCTATAGGGGCTTTTTTTCAGCCTTACGCCATCCTCTCGAACCCTTTCCTGATGGGTCCAACAATAGATCTGATAAAGGGGGAATCTACCTATTTAAGACACCCCCCTCCCCCGACGGGCGGCCATTGGAGGGCTCGCTAATTTAATCTGACCCATATAGGGAAAAACTTTTTTATAACAAATGTTTCTGGTACCAACTCCCGAAGTTTACTAAGGGGGAACCCCACAGCCCCAGGGCCTGTTTGGGTGTCACCCCCTTTTGGGGAAAACTCCCCCATTTTTTTGGGGATTCCCCAAAGGGGTTCAGGACTTTGGTACATGTACGGATCCCTGCCAGTGTTTGGGGCGGTGAGGGTTCCCTTTCCTTTGACCTACTTTTTAAGCAGCCCTTTACGGGTCTCCCAAAGGGCCCCGACTCTACCTTAATGCTATATATCCTGATGGCGGCCAGATGCTTGATCCGGGGGGGTGGCGCCAACCACACCCCAAGTGCAGAGGCCTCTGTCAAAGATTTGCAGAAAAAGGGCGCATGGAATATTTGCGGCCTCCCTCATGATAGATTAGTTTTTTTTTGAAAAGACAGGGTTTCCCGGGGAGTTTATCAAACTATAACCCCGCATAACATGTGTGGGGCATTATGAAGCACCCCCCCCACAACCCCCCACCCTACCCATAGGCTGTTCACAAGCTTATTTGGGAGGATTGGCGCCGTCTCCGCCCCGGATTTTGCGCTTCAGTCGGCGCCAATCCGTCCCTGAAATTACGGTAACCCACGCTTCATAAAAATGGATCCGTCGCTCCTCCCGCTGGGCGAACCCGCCGGGCGGGGAGAAACTGCATGCACATTATTTACGGCGCGACGCGCCGTAAAACAATGCTTGTCTTGGGGGGGGGAGCGGGCCCCCCCCGCGCTCGGCCCTCCCCCCCTTTCCCCCCCCTTTTTACGGGGATTTGTGACTCAAAAAAGGCTCAAAATCGTGGGGAATAAGCCGTGTAAAGGCCAAACCCATTTTCCCTTTTTGTCTGTAAGGTATTTGTCTTTGTGTTCTACATTTTTTTTTATTTTAAACTAAAATTAAATTTTTTGATTTAAAGTTTAAACATCTAGGCCTAATGTCATAATTTTTTCTAAAAACCCCTCAAGATTTCCAATGCCGGTTGTAGCTTGCCCAATTTATATATTATTCACGGGCCCGATTTACCTAGGTTTGTAGCTGCAGATTTCTTGCGTGTTACAGTGTAAATGTCTTTAATATTTATTTTGAAAACTTAATAAAAATTTAAAATTTAAAAAAAAAAAAAAGATTGGTGGGTATATTGTTTGACACCCCGTCTTTAGAGAGAGGGGAAGCAGTCTGGGTTAAAGGAACATGTCACAATGAAAATTTCTATCTGACGCTGGGTTATGTTATAGTGATGAAAATGAGTGGATTGATATATAGTTTTCTAGGGGAAAAAGTTCGAAGAACTTGTATTTTTTATTCATTTAAATCCATGCTAATTTTGGGTTATGGAGTCCAGTGGGCGGTGTTATCAGTGACTGACAGTCAGCTCTGACAGCTTCCTTGTATCACTGTGCATGCAATCACTAGTAACACGCCTTCCATGCATAAAGAGGGTTTCGAGAGAAAAGGGTGTTTTGTTTCATTAGGCCCCCGGGTCAAATGGCAACTAAACCCCCCCCCAAAACCTCCAAACCCGACATTAACGGCTGGCACCCAGGTTCAGGGGGCGACCCATCATGAGCTCCCCTTACCATATATAAAAAAGCATCTCATAATTTTTAATTTTATTGTTTAATGCTTGGGTGAAAAATTAAAAGGGGAAGTACCATTAAAGAATTTCTTTCTTAGTCTATAATTACCTTTATTGCCCACGACCCACACCCTCCCCCCAAAATCATTAAAATAATCCTTAAAAACTGAATAGAGACTTTTTTATATAAGTGTCATTTTAATCAGCTGTAAAACCTGCTCTGGAAAGATAATCTGATGGCTGCTGGTGTTTGATGAAAAAATCCGATATATCACAATGATCCTATGACCCCAAAATAGTTTGGAATTAAAAGTCAGGGCGACAGGCACTTCCCCAAAACTCGCTTTTGGCCCCTGACACCACATTGAAATCCAGAAAATTTTTCCTCCCTCTCCTTTACGCAAAAGTTCTCCTGGAAGATCACAAGGCTTTTTTAAATTTTTAACATGGGGATATTAAGTCCAACTATTAAAAGGAGGTGGTATATTTGACAGATTGTGTAACCCGTGTGGTGATGGAGATGAAGTATGGGGGGTAAGTAAGATTAAAAAATTATAAAACACCTTAGAAACCATTTAAACTGTAAAATTTTTGTCAATTTACAGGATATGGGGGCTTAATGGAACAATCTATTATAATTTTGTGTCCATGTTACAGACAGTTCATTTTGTTATGATATAAAGGATTTTCTTGTAAATCTTTATTAGAAATGACAGGATTAAAAGAAATGTAAGAATAGGTCTCATTTTTCAATGCGTCTAGCATAAACTGTTTTGTTGCCCTTTGTAACCAATGTTTTTTTAAAGGCTCTGGAAGAAAAAAATCAAAATTGTCATTTTTGCCCATCAACCAATTAGTCTTATATTGGCCAGTTATGGTGAAGGGGGCCCCCAGTGTGCCAGTCCCACAAAAGTAAGAAGCAGGGGCCCCCAAATACAGCAACACTCCATGTCTAAAAGTGAAATGGCCCTTTACTCCCCTAACAACCAGTCGGCTCAGCTTTTACTTTTTTAAGGCCATGTTCACAGGCTTAAAATTGGGGTATTTCAGCCCATAATTACGGGCCCGTAGTGACAAATTGGGGCTGGAATACGCCCCAGTCATTGGTAACCCAAGTTCTATAGAGACTAGGTTTAGTCTCCTCCCCCTGCTGGCGAACCCCCGGGGGGGAAATAAGTGCATGTAAATTTATAGGGCTTTAACGCCCCGCTGGTAGTAAAGTCAGGGGCCCGTCGAGGTGCCACCCCCCGCCCTCCCCCTCCCACGGCGTAATTGGGGCCAAATTTTACGCCCGCAAATAAGCCATGTAATCCAGCTAATACTGATTGAAACAAAAACTGCAAAGTGATAGGTTGCATGGGCAACAGGCCCCTTTTTAATTCTGATAAATGGCCATTGTGCTGTTGCTTTTGGGGATGGCAGCCACTTTTTTTGGGGCAAAGTAGTAATGGTTCACAGGCAGGGGACCACCCAATATATAGTAAGCGGCACACATCCATATATGTCCTGGAGCAACAGGTGATGTAATATGATCGGTACAAATACTTGGGTGGGGTTATAGGCGGGATGCTTTTTTAAGGTTAAATTCATTTAATTCAATTAAATAGAAGCGGGTGAATATTATTTAAAAATACATGAATGTGTTCTGTACGGCCATGTTCACACGGCTTATTTGGGCACGTATTTCAGCCCGTAATTCGCGGCGTACTGCGCAAATCACGAGCTGAAATATGGCCCAGTCATTACGGTAATCCACAGTTCTCATAGAGAACTATGAATTGAGTCTCCTCCCCCTGCTCGGCGAATCCGCCGCGGGGGGAGACAAGTGACATGTCATTTACTAGCGGCATATACGCATCGCTAGTAATGATAGTCTATGGGCTCCCGCCCCCGTCCACACGGCGTAATTGCAGGGCGTAATTACGCCCCACAATTAAGCTGTGTGTACATAGCCTACATGAGAAGTGATATCCTAGAAGATGTAGGATCTGAGGTGATACATGTGGCCCTGTGGAAGTCGCCTCTTTATGAGAACTGTTACATGGGCTAGAGAAAAAGAGAACACAGAAGTCCTGGTATAAAAGTTGACATTTGGTAAAATGCAAGAGAAGGTGCCAGCACAAGATGAAGAAGGTCAGTGTCCAGAACAGAGACAGATGCATGGAAACCGTCAGATCCTGGGACTCAATGCAAAATCTATATTTTCGGATGAAGGACAGGCCAGGAATTTGGTCCAACAGCCATGAGGGATTAGTGTCTAATGTACACACTTTCTGTTATTGGAGCACATTGAGGTTTCGAAGTAACTATATAGATGACTCTGGGGAGAGCATTTGGCACCACTTTTGGTGTTTGTCTATAATATATTCTCTTGGGAGTGTACAGTCACTTTTTGTTAGTCTTTTTGGGTTTATTTTATGTAGGGGTGCACAAAGCTAGTGGATTTGCATCACTCAGAATAAGTTTATAGTTCATAGCTTCTCTTGATAAAGGGGTTGTCTCACCATGCTGTTTTAGAACCACAAGCAGTTTTAGAGTCATGCATCCTGAGTCTCCCTGGCCAGGCTGGTTCTATAGCAGTGATTAACAGATCAGTTCCGTATTCACAGTACTTTTTTTTTTTTTTTTTTTTTTTTAAACAAATGTTTATTGGATTTTCACATGTGGATAATCATACAATCAAAATTATGGATAAACATCTCAAATGACAAAATTTGATCCTTTCCCAGATCACTGCATGGCAAGGTAGTTATAAGAACAATCAACATATTAACCCCAAACAGGACCTGACAGAAATTTAAAAAAAACGTTTCTAGAACAAAAATTTGAAAACGGGCTCACCTCCTCAACAAATGGTCTCAGATGATAAAACTTTATCACCGCTCTCCCCACCTCGGCTGGTTTTTAAATGCTAATCGCCCCCAAAGGGTCCGCCTAACCCCTCTCTACAAACCGCAGTGAATTGGAAGGGTTTTCATCAAGGAATTTATTTCCTTATCTGATAATGGGACTCCATAAAATTTTGCCAGCGTCTGAAAAAACCTCCTTGCGGGGGTCCTTGAATCTTTCCTCCATTTTATCGCCTTAAGGATAACCTAAGCTGGTCTAGATCATGGAAAAGCGGCAGGGAGGGTTTTAATCCAAAAGGAAGCAACACCTTTTCGCTACTAGGAGTTTTATATGAACAATTGCAGTACCCATTAGCTTCGCTGGACTCTCCCAACCTCCCATTCCGGGGGTCTAGGGTAATGGAAATCAGCAAGTCGTGGTGCTTTTCTAACCACATAAAATGGACTTGAATGTACCCGAACACACCCAACATCTCTGCATAAGTGGCATTTCCCCCAAACCATGCCACGATCTGTTTCTAGTTCCACACTTAGGGCAGTGTTTTCATTTTGTTTTTCGATCCCCCGGGGGGGGGTTAAATTAAAGCCATACACGCATCATGTTCAAACTTAATTTTTGATTCTCTCCATTTTTCAACAAATGACATGTTTCTTAAAATGTTGCTAGCCCCCCCGGGTTTTTTGTCTGGGAATTGGTCGTCTTTCAGACGGCGGGTCCAGAAAGAATGACCGTGACTCCGTACGACCCAAACATTCTCTCAAGCCCCATATAGTCCCCGA
This sequence comes from Phyllomedusa bahiana, assembly GCA_025379985.1. Lineage (NCBI taxonomy): Eukaryota > Metazoa > Chordata > Amphibia > Anura > Hylidae > Phyllomedusa > Phyllomedusa bahiana. The sequence continues at coordinate 152,544 of JAODAL010003346.1, forward strand.
AGGCTACATTTCTCTTATTGGCTTCCATAAAGGGCATCGTATGTTTTTTTAGAGGTCCTCTCGAGACTTTTTTTTAAAATGTGAAGTGCAAAAATAAAATAATTGGTAAGCAGCTAAAAAATTTTTTTGAGCTTGGGAGAAAAATTTGGGCTATCATTTTCTGAGGAGTAAGCCACCGTTGTTTTTTTATCTTTGAAAAAGGGAAAACCCCCCACTTTAAAACCCCTTTCCCCCCCCTTTTTCCCCAAAAAAAAACCCCCCCCGGGGTTTTGGTTTGCCCAATAGGGGAAAACCGGGGGTGCCCCAAAAAGAGGCTTTTTTTAAAAGAGATCCGAAAAAAAGGTTCAGTCTCCTTGGGATTTCTTTCCATGCATGAACGTACCCCGGAACAGCAAAAGGGGAAACCGGGCCATTGGGGGCAAATTGGAGTACTTGGTGGCAGAAGGGCATGGGGGTCCCAAAGGACTAATCAATTCCCTCCAAAATCCCAGTTTGAGTAGCAGCAAGGCCCCCCCAAACCATTAAACCCAAATTTCCTTTTGCCTGGCATCCCCAAAAGGGGGTCCCCCCCTTACATTGGGAGTTTCAGACCCCCCTTCCCAAAGGGGGCACTTTCAGTTTGTTTAGAACTTTTGGGGGGGTTTTTTGCCCGGCCCAAAAAAATCTTGAGAATTTTGGAGTTAAACCCTTGTTTACTTTCAGTATTTTTTTCAAGAGAAAAGGGAGGGGTTTGCAGGGGGGTTTTCAACAATTAAGGGAACTAATCATTTTTTTGTGGAAAATCATCCCATCATAACAAGGGAGAGAGTTTCCAAATTCATAAAAATCCGGAGATTTTTTTTAAAATTTGGGGGGAAAATTTAATTCGAAAATTTTTTTTTGGGGTTCTCCCAAATTTTTTTTCCTAAGTATGAAAAGTGTTTTTTTGGTGCAATGACCGGGTCAAAACCCACCCAGGCTCTGGCAATTTACCCTAGGCGAATTCATGCCCAAGCCAACATTTCGCTCTTGGAAGCATTTTTTCCTTGTAGCCGAAAAAATTGCCAATACCTTAAGGGTTTTGAAGACACATGGAACCCGGGTTTTTGGGGGGTTTTTTTAAAAAAAAGCAAGTCCCCAGCGAAAAGCGGGTTTTTTTAATTTCCTGGAGTTTTTAACCTAAATTTCCCGAGAAGAGGGTTTGAATCTTCCAAAAGGGCCCCACCAGGGTTTCCCGGGCCAGATCAAATGGGAAAGGGGGAAAAATGGACACCCCCTGTCTGGTTCCCTTTTTGAAGAGTAAAGGGGGGGAGTAAAAGCCTGGGGGATGTACCCTTTTCTTCTGGGTCCCAAATAAATGGGGGGGTCAAAAAATTCCGAAAAGCCCCCGAGATCCCGGGAAACATCTAAAAAACTAGCCAAAGCCTTTCCCCTCGAACGTTGCGAAAGGGCCCTTTTTAACCCCTCCAAGGGCAACTAAGACAGGGTTTTTTCTCCCGGGGGTTGGGGGGTTTTTCTTGATCCTTTTTCCCAAAACTGCCAACCACCTTCCTTTTGTTTCCCACCGCCCCCCCTTCCCTAATAAACCCCCTTTCTGGGGGGGGCCTATCAAGAGAGGCATCAGGCTGCCAATCGGTGGGCCATTATCTTGGAGAGTACTTTTGGTCTACATCTATTAGAGAAATTGGCCTATACAGGCTGGGAGTAGGGGGTCCTTCCTTTTTCGGTATACTTTAATAAAAGGGGATTTTAGATTCTGGCCGGAGACAACCCTCCTGCATTACAAGTTAAGTATTGTGTGGGGAATCGGGTAATTTGTTCTTTAAGACCTTATACATTTCTTACCGAGAAACCATCGGGCCCTGGCCCCTTTCCCCCGGGTTTCCCAGTTGTTTTATGGCCTCCCGGACCCTACCTCAGTGATCTCTGAGTTCAGGTATTCTCTTGTGTGTCCGACAAGCCGGCAATGTCAGCTTGGCCCAAGAATGCTTACCCTCATCGACCTCCATAGGTCAGCAGAATAAAGGGGAGGCATAAAAATCCCCATGTTTTGTTAATTTGTGCAGGGTCTGTTGTCACCGCTCCCTCTGGTGGGCGGATGGCCGTTATGTGGGAGGGTTTGTAATGGCCCTTGAGCAACCTAGACAGAAATTTTCCGGATTTATTGCCATACCTGAAAAGGGTAGACTGGGTATGAGATCTATGTAATTCCTCCCTGCGTTCCGCCCAAATGTCAAAGTCTCTCCTAGCTGTCTCCCATTTCACCTTATTTTCAGTGGAATCATTTAGCTGGAAAGCTTTATACGCTTGTCGTGTCTGAGGCAGATTTGTGGGCCCGCGGTGAGTTTGGCGTTTATGGAGAGACGTGTGTGCCAAAATTTTCCCCTCAGTACAGCCTTAAAGGTCGCCCAGTAAAAGGGGAGGATCAGCACGGGGGCTTTATTTTGGATCATATTCCACCACCACCCTTTGACCATATCTGCAAAAAATTCCGACTTGGCCAGATAGGGGGAAATTTCCATATAAAATCCGTTTCCTTTAGTGATTGTTCCCACCATATCTAGAACAATCGGAGTATGGTCCGAGATGAGCATTCTATATCTGGTGTTCTCCACCCTACTACACAAATTCTCCGAATTTAGGAAATAATCTAACCTGGCCCAAGACCGGTGAACCGGTGATAATACGTGTACTCTCTGGCGTCAGGAATTCCCCCCCTCTCCAGCAATCATGTAGATGGTCCCTTTGCATCATATCAACCAAGCCTACTCTCTCTCCTGAGGGGCCCCGAGCCAGTCCTTTGGGGGGTTTTTTTTTTCCTGTTCCTCTATGGGTCTACCACTAGGTTCATGTCTCCCCTACAATTTGGCTTCATTCTGTCAGTTTGAATCTGGTTCCCAAAGGGGCTTAAAAAAGGGCCACTGTTTCCATTGGGACCATAGAATTAAAGAGACTGAGCTCCTTCCCTCCCATTTATAACCAGTGGGTATCCTTCCCTCCTTTATCATGGTCATGGGATACAAAATCAAAGGGAAAATTTTGTGGATAAGGGGTTGTGTTTAACTGACGGGGATCCATAGACGTGGCTTACCCACAGCCTTTCCATCCGCCTGATGTCCCCCCCCTCAAATGGGACTCCTGGAGAAAGCGACATCGGGATGCAATCGTTTTTAAAAGCCGAGCACTTATCATCCGCTTGTTTGGGGAGCGTAGGCCCCTTCACGTTCCAGGAACTACTCGCATATGGGTCACCAGGCGACGGAACCAGCAGCAGGGGATCCACGTCCCAAAAGGGTTCGTAGAGGCAGTAATAACCCAGTTTTATTCTAGTGTGACCCAGGAGAGGCCAAAGTCAGGGAGAGCCACCACGCCAAAAATTTAAAAACACGCAATTAAAGGTATCAACATAACCTTTTGCAACATAGGGCCCTTTCCAAGAAAACGCTGGAGAAGGGGGAGATGGAACTAACACCTTCTCCTCTCTAGCGTAAAAAGAACTTCCTTTTTTCTGACCGGAGAGGATACCGCTTTCAAATCTCCCCCTTACCGGCCTTAAAACCATTAGCACAAGTGTTGGGCATAATATCTATCTGCTACACCCCTAAAGTGGGATAGGGGGAGGACCCTATAGGTACAGTTCGCCTCCCCAGATGTCCGTGCCCTCTAATAAACTGAAGAGCGGGGCCACAGAAGGGGAAAAACCCCTCATTCCCCCATACTCCACGAAACCTTGGAGTGTCCCCGTTAAAATAAGCTTTTAAACCCTCAGTCCTTCCGATTCGTTGGGGCCTCTTTTAGGGTCGAGGCCTTTGGGGTTGAGCATGAGGGCTCAGGAGAAGCGCCCGGGCCCAGGGGGTCTCTCTCGGGTTCTTTTTCTGCCTGAATCTCAGAAAGGGAGCCTGTTATCAAACCCCTTGGGGCGCCCTCCCCAGTCGAGAGTTGTCTTGCAGCAGATCCTGAAGATCTTTTTCGGCCTCTGTAGGTGAAGTGAAAACTCTTGGTGGGCCATTGGGTTCCAGCACTTTCAGTGTAGCAGGTACAGAAGCTGGAAGCGGAAGTCTATTTTTTCTGTTGTAAATAATGACGTGCAAAGTTGCTGAAGGTTCTTCGCTTCTGTGAGACCTCTATAGAAAAGTCCTCAAATGCAAGTACTTTGTGTTTTCCCATTAAGGAGAAGGGGGGCCATTTTTGCGTATAGGCTCTTAGGACCTCTGTCTTGTCATTGTAATCTAGGAATTCATAATTATTGTACGGTGGCCTCTGCCTGACTCGCGAGTCTGGTGTATCGTCTGACTCACGTCCGGGCCTATATAGGTGGTACTCTTTCAATGCTGCAAGGGCTGACGCATGCCCATGTCCCGCGTCAGTTCCCTTTGACAGATTTCGCTGCAACCTCTCCTTTTGTTAAAGATTCAGGGAGAGCCCACCATTCGCAGATTGCTGCTCCTTCTGGAGTGATTCTCCGTTCCTCAATGCCGCTCTGTTGTGTTAACTGGGCTTGAGCACAGAGTTTCAGCCTGGATTGAAGAGCAGTGTTATCAGTCTTCCAAATCATTCACCCTTATTTCTAGCTCCTCTATTCCTGGGAGCATTGAGAGTGTCACCTCCTTTTGAAGTTTAGATCAGGGAAGTTTGGCACAGTAGATTCCAGAGCTGCCTGCAAATCCGGCCTATCTGCTGCCACCCTCCGTTGCCAGAAGTTTAATAGTCAATGGCAAGTTGCACTGCTGTCCTCTTAAAGTTGAGGATGGTTGGGGAGACTGGGGCAGAGGGTATGTCTGAAATTTATTAGCTCTCGGTACTATTCCTCACTGACCTGCCTAGCCGAATCCTGTCCTCAGAGCTGCCTGGCGCTGCGCGTCTTGCACCATTCATGGGATCTGCTCCAGGCGAGTCTCGGGGGGCTCACCGTAGGTGCTCGCGCTGTGCTGCCAGAATGTATAACCTTTTCCAATCATTGAAAGGTACCCTCGGTTGTAGTCCTGGACGCTTCCTCTGTGCTTCATAGCCGGTCAGCCGCTGCGAACGTCAGCTAATTTTCAGGTCTGTGCCGGTGAATACGAGACGCTGTGCCTCAGCATCCTCTCCTCGGCTATCGCCGAACCGGAAGTCCTTCACAAGCACATCTAATTGCACGACCAGCAGCAGGAGATTTTATCTATGAGCTCTAAAGCTCTCTGCTCTAAACTAAACAAATCTCCTTTGTTTTTTAGATATAACTCTGTTCTCTATCTGCCAACAGTCCAACCTATGGTGATGTCACTCCCTTCTCGCATATGCTAACCTGTGTTCACTTAGAACAGATAAAATCTCTGTTATCTCAACAAAGCCAAAAAAAAAAGCAATATATTTAGAAAAAAAAATTAAATTACCTGTCCATACATGTTGAAAGCTAATCTTTGTATTGAGACAACCCTTTTAAAATAGGTCTTTGACCAATTATTTTGAATGTAGCATAGATGGGCAGTGGTGAGCAGTGGTTGTAAATAATTTTTTTCTCTTTCAGTTTTGGCTGTCATCTGAGAGGCTACATCTTCATACTTATTGTTTATTATAAACTGGGTGGGTAGTGTTCTTAGTAGGGAATGATTAGTATATTCTGCCCCACAATAAATCAACACGGTGTGTAACAAAAATAATTTTGACAAACATATTGTAGTTTCCTCCCAATCCTCTAGTCTTAGATATATTCACAACCAATGAATTCTTCATTATGAAAAAGTCGGATTTTTAGACACGTGAGAAAACACAGAATCCAGCAACCCCAAATGTAAAAAACTTCAAGTTTTATTATTAGAAACTAGTTATTACATCTCCTGTAACCTCAGTTCTGGTGTTTTTATTGGTCCCTAATAAACTTTGGAGCTTTTACATTTGATTGCGAATGTACTGCTCACAAAGTGTTCTGAGCCATCCTACGGCAGAAAATATATTGTTTATTTTATTCCTAAATAATTAATTCCCGCATCTAAAGTGCGGCCTGACACTTTTTTCGCAATGGCGGATTTAAAATTCAAGTCGACAAATTTCACTTCTGATGTACTGATTTCCCATTGAAATCAATGGATTGCGGATCACAAGCAGCTTCTGAAAGCAGATATCACAGAAAAGATAAATTGTCGTGATCATAATTATTAGGGTAGAGCCCAACACTGGCGATACTTCATGTAGATGAAGCTACCCCCATATGCAGTGTCCAGCACAATTTTAATGGTAAAACAACTCTTTGACCTACAAAAGTGGGCATCCATAGGCCACTGCATGTCTGCGTGGTTTTGTTCAGTAGTTGCCTTGTCAGGACCGCAACCAAACATTTGCCAATGGCAAAATTTAAATGGGGTGATACTATTCATTGCTTGTTAGACGCATGCTGGCAAACATTTAGTTCTACAATAAGCATATTGATTTGATATATTCTTGTTTTAATTCATTCATTTTACATATATCTTATCAGAATTGTTGTGATAATGCTTCAGAAAATTTAGCCTAAAAATGCTTATAAGATATCTGAGCAAGAAGTTTATTTTTTTATACTGAAATATTTTAATCTAAACCTTTTTTTTTTGTCTATTTCTAAGATATATACATGGTTCACATTTTATTTGTACATTGTGTGCTCTTATTTAGATTCTTGCTAACTTTTGTACGATGCAAACTATTTTTAAAGCAAAATTTTTAAAAAGAAATTCTTAATACGTATTTTATACAAAAATGTGTTTTTTGGTTCAGTACATTTTGAAATGTGTTGTGGTTTGTTCCTTTACTTGCCAATAGCCTACATACTAAACATGGAATCTGTTTGTACAGCAGATTGTTAAAGGGGTTATCTCACTACATCAATTAATCTCCACCTCAGTCACTGTTACTACTCGTTTCATTTTGAACTCAGGGGCGTGTTTTATGGATTCTACTAGGTTGCAGTACGAAGACACAGGCTCCTGTAGCTATAGCAACCAGTGCTCGGTAACCAAGAAAACTAAAAAAATATCAGTGATATGATCAAACAGGTCTGTAGGCTATAGCGTGACCTGAGGACTGATGCGCCCATAGCAAGAGGGGAACTTCGAATAGGTAGGATATGGTTAATGAACATATATTGCAAAGTGACTTGTTTTTACAAGATCTTTAACATCAAAAGCAATCCTTGTAATGAGACAATCCATTTAAGCTTCCCTTACCCTTTCTTCTAAACTCCACAATACACTCTTTTACTTGACCAAGTACCTGTTTATTTCAATTGGATATGAAGGGAATAAGTCCAATAATAGACAACCCAGGTTTTATCTCCGTGATAACAGAGATTGGTAAATGTTAAATCGCTATTCCACTTTGTTCCTCATCCTCTACCATCAGTGGAGATATGGGAGAGGCCACCATAGAGATAAGATAGTCTAATATATCATCTGATTCAGCTGAATTATATTTTATGGCATAGTGGCCATTTTTAAAGGCTTAAATGAAGGCTTCGTCTTGGGGGATTAAACTACCACTAGGAACGGAAAGGGGAATTAACAAATAAAAAACTTGCCATAAAGGGTATTCCAGGTACCTTCCTGTGGAGGTGAAATTCAAATTTATATCTTCTTTCTAACACTTTCTGACGAGGATTTTTACTTGAAGAGACAGTAATCGCTCAGATTGTTGATGCGGTATAATGCCTATTTCAATGCGGCTAAACCCTATTCCACTCCTCTGCAGGAGCAGAATCTGCTAGGATCCTGCTTAAAGAATAGACGTACATTCCTTTCTTCCCGTTCCACACCGAAAAATCAAATCCATTGTGTGGAAAATCCGTGCTGTAGTTCTCCATGTAAACTACAGCTCAAACTGGCCATTCAAATGTATGGCAGTCGGATTAAACAAGGATTTTAACACAGAATGAGTTGAATTCCTTGTTAAAATCCATTGTGTGAACACTAATAGGTATAAGTTAAAAAAAAATGTTGCCCTTTGCAAAATCTTGTTTCAACTTGTTTTCATAACCGGCCACGATCAGGCCTCACGGCGTACCTAATGGGCCCAGACATAGATATTAGAACTGTGTAAGATGGAACTTTACCTTAACTGTTACATTTATACAGATTGCTATTATAATTAGCCCTTTGATGGCAACCCAGTGAAGAATAAATTGCCCCCCATAGGTAGATAGGTGCATATGACCCTGGTAGGTAGGAATCAGTGGTATAAAGTCCCCTTGTGGAGACAGTTTATATTCTGCCCGTGTAGGTAGATAGGAGATTTTACCTCCCCCTGTATGCCAGGTAGTAAAATTATCCTGCAGCCATTTAGTTCCCCATGCAGCCAGTAATGTGCTCTTACAGCCAGGTAGTAGCCCCCTGTAGCCAGGTAATATGCCACCTGTAGCCAGGCAGATGCCCCACATAGTCCCCTGTATCGAGAAGACCCAGCGTCGCAGGGGTCGTGAGTAAAGTGGTACCGCACGCCCCCTGCGACGCCGTCTGTATGTAAAGTGCATCACCAGTCGTTGTACATAACAAAAGGGAGAATGTAGAAGAAAACGATCCGTCTGCCTCCTCCCTGGCTAGAGATCAGCTGCACAGATATGTGCAGTCTGCTGACTGACTCTAGTCCGTACCGCGGTGGTAAAATGGAGTCAGAGAGATCACGAGGAGCCGCGGGACGGATTTGGCCCATGGACCTTGTTTGACACCTGTGCTTTAGAGAGAGAGGAAGCAGCTCTGGGTTAAATGGAACATGTCACGGTGAATGTGCTATCTGATCTGTTGGCATGATGTTATAGTGCGTGAAAATCGCGAAATGGATTTGATATATATTATTTCCGTAGTGAAATATTCAGAGAGAACTGTATTTTATTCATTTAAATCCATGCTAATTCTGGGTTAAGAAGTCCAGTGGGCGGTGTTATCAGTGACTGACAGTCAGCTCTGACAGCTTTCTTGTATCACTGTGCATACAATCACTAGTAACACGCCTTCCGGACTGCATAAAGCAGGTGACAGTAGAGATACAGCCTGTTTTGTCTTCATTAGGCCCCGGCTCAAATGGCAACTAAACACCACATCCCCTCCAATCCAGACCTAACTAACAGCTGGCTCCCCAGTGGATGGAGTCGTAGCCAGCTCATTAGGCTCGCCTTCGGGTGCTTTCACACGGTGGTCGTTTTTGATGCGTTTTTTCTATAACGTTTTTTGTGCATAAGGCCAAGCGAATTGAATGAGTACATTGGCGGCACAAATAGCGGTAATTACCGTGATTTTACCACGATTTTGGCTGAGATTTTTGTGCAGCAATGTACAGCATTAATTGATGTGCCTTCCTGCACAAAAAACGCATTGAAAGAACGCACCAAAAACGCACCGTGTGAAAGCACCCTTACACATATATAAAATAAGCATCTCCTATAATTTACATAATTCACTTGTTTAATGCTTGGATGATTATAAAAGTGAAGTAACGACACTTATAGGAAGTGAACTCTTGTGTCTATTAATTGCATCTTCATGCCGTACGACCTACCAAGTTACACCCGTCCCCACAACATCATTACATAATAATCCTTAAAAACTGAATAGAGACTTGTATATAAAGTGTCATTATTAATCACACTGTAAAACCTGCTCTGGAAAGATAATCTGATTGGCTGCTGGTAGTGATGTAACAATCGAGTGAATCACAATGATCCTGATGACCTCATGAATCTGTTTCTGGAACATACAGTACATGTGATCAGCACGGCAACTTCTCATACATCGCTTGCTGCTCCTGACACCACATTGCAAATCCAGAAAATCATCCTCCATCTCCTTTTACAAGCAAAAGTTCTGCTGGAGGATCACAATGGCTTCTTAAATATATAACATGGGAGATATTACAGTCCATCTACTATAATGGAGGTGGTAAAACTAGACAGAAGAATGTGTTGCACTGTGTTGTGATTGATGATTGCAAATGCTATTGGTAAGTAAGATAAAAACTTATTAACACATGACCAGTAATAAACCATTTAAGCCTTTAATGTATCTTGCTCGATTACAGGATATAGGACTTATTATGGACACAATCTATTATAATCATTTGTGTGTCCATGTTACAGACAGTTCTATTAGTTACTGATATAAACTGGATTTTCATTGTAAATCTTTATTAGAAATGACAGGATTATAAAGAAATGTAAGAAATAGGTCTCATTTTTCAATGCTGTCTAGCAGTAAGACTGTCCTTGTTGCCCATAGTAACCAATGTTTTTAAAGGCTCTGGAAGAATAAAATCTAAGCTCTGTCATTGTTGCCCATAGCAACCAATTAGTCTTACTATTAGCCAGTTATGGTGAATGAGGCCCAGTGTGTACAGTCTCCACCAGGGCCGGGACAAGGCATTTTGGTGCCCTTGGGGAGTACAGCCAATGGGGCCCCCCCCCCCCCCCTCTCAAAAAATACCCCCCCCACACACCACACTAATTCCTCTCACCCCTGGCGCCAGGTCCTGTCACTAATTTCTGCACATTCCACATAGCTCCCGTCCATCTCCTCAGCAGTCACTGCACAATGAAAATCAGCCCCGACAAATTTGCATTTCAAAATCGTCCCTCCGTAGGGACAGTGCAAAAACCCTAAATAACAGTCACTAAATAATCCACCGATACATGGAGCAAATCTACCAGACGAATGATTGTTACTAAAAACACTCCTACAAAACCAAGACCCAAAACTATTACTCCTTAAGGATCAAATAATTCTGACAGACCCTGACCGAACGCAACCCCCACATGTGACTATCAGCTGTACACATCCTCTGATAACATCTACCCCCGCCAAACACTGACCATAAAGTGGTATATACTACTTGTATGTAGGCTCTGCAGACATATAAGTGATTGCACTGCAGTTACATTTAGTGACTCACCGGAGACGTCTTTTCTGATGAGCGTCGTTCACTTTCCCTTTTCTTCTCCATCCGGTTCACACCTTCATGCCAATTGCTCCCGGCCAAGACTCGTCCCTGAGGATTTGGACACAAATATCTTAGAATCCTCACAGTTCAAGTAACTCCTTAATTATAGGAAATATAAGTCCCTTAGTCAGACAGGTATATAGATATGCCCTCTCAGTCAGGCAGGTAATAGATATTGTCCCTTAGACAGGTAGGTATATAAATATAGGGGCACTCAGGCAGGTATATAGCTAGGGGCTCAGGCAAATATATAGCCAGGGGTTCAGGCAGGCGTTGGGGGGCTCCTGGCAGGCGTATGGGGGCTCAGGCAGGCGTATGGGGCCACAGGCAGGCATATAGGGGCCACAGGCAGCCGTACAGGAGCTCAGGCAGCCGTAAGGGGGCCACAGGCAGCCGTACAGGAGCTCAGGCAGCCGTACGGGGGGGGCCACAGGCAGGCATATAGGGGCCACAGGCAGCCGAATGGGGGCTCAGGCAGGCGTATGGGGACCACAGACAGGCGGTAAAGGGGGCCTCAGGCAGGCTTATGGGGGGCACCAGGCAGGCATATAGGGGGCCGCAGGCAGGTATTATAGGGGGGGCCGCAGGCAGGTATTATCTGGGCCGCAGGCAGGATATAGGGGGCCACAGGCAGGCGTATGGGGCCACAGGCAGCATTAATAGGGGCCGCAGGCAGGCATTATAGGGGCCGCAGGCAGGATATAGGGGCCACAGGCAGGATATAGGGGGCCACAGGCAGGCGCAATGGGGGCCACAGGTAGAATATAGGGGGCCACAGGCAGGCATTATAGGTGGCCTCAGGCAGGCGTATGGGGACCACAGCCAGGCGTCTGGGGGCTCAGGCAGGCTTATGGGGGCACCAGGCAGGCATATAGGGGGCCGCAGGCAGGTATTATAGGGGGCCGCAGGCAGGATATAGGGGGCCACAGGCAGGCGTATGGGGGCCACAGGCAGGCATTATAGGTGGCCGCAGGCAGGCATTATAGGGGGCCGCAGGCAGGCATTATGGGGGCCGCAGGCAGGATATAGGGGGCCGCAGGCAGGATATAGGGGGCCACAGGCAGGCGTATGGGGGCCACAGGCAGAATATAGGGGCCACAGGCAGGCATTATAGGTGGCCGGGAGGCAGGCATTATGGGGGCCTCAGGCAGCATTATAGGGGGCCGCAAAGGAGGCATTATGGGGCCTCAGGCAGGATATAGGGGGCCACAGGCAGGCATTAAAAGGGGGCCGCAGGCAGGCATTATTGGGGCCGCAGGCGGGATTTTAGGGGGCCACAGGCAGGCGTATGGGGGCCACAGGCAGAATATAGGGGGCCACAGGCAGGCACTTAAAAACAACAACATTAATACTTTACCCAATTTCCCCGGGCGCGCGCCTCCTCTTCTGTCCTCTTCAGCCGCGCGCTCCTCCGGCAGCTCCTGGGCGCACGGCCCTGTGACGCGCTGTGGGGCCCCCAGGGGAGGCCCGCGTCGCGATGACATCACGTCATTGCGACGCTGCCGGCTGAGGGCGCCAGGCCGCGGCGGGTCCCCAGCGCTGTGAGGACCCGACGGATCCGCTGTGTCGGCCCCGCAGCTCACCGGAGGATCCAGCGATTTCCTCCGGTGAGCGGGTTCGACACTGTCTTTCGGAGCAGGGGGCGCTTGCTCTCTGCTCCGCAGAAGCGGGGCCCCAGAGAGCCGGCGCTTCAGGGCCCACGGCAGCGGCCTGGAGCCCGGCGAGGGTCGGGGCCCTGACGGGGCCCCTTTGGGATAGGCTGAGGTAGGCGCCCTAGGGGGGTCGCCTACCTTGGCCTAAACCCCTGTCCCGGCCCTGGTCTCCACTATGTAAGAAGCAGGGGCTTCAAATAAAGCAACACTTCACTGTCTAAAAGTAAAACTGGCCTTACTCCCCATAACAACCAGTCAGAGCTCAGCTTTTACTTCTAAGGCTATGTTCACACGGCTTAAAATGGGATGTATTTCAGTCCATAATTACAGGCCTAGTGCGCGAATTACGGCTGGAATACGTCCAGTCATTTTGGGAGAAAATATGGATTACGTCTCCTCTCCTGCTCGGCGAATGCCGCGGGGGGTAAGTGACATGTGAACTACTAGCGACGTATACGCGCCGCTGGTAATGAAAGTCTATGGGCCGTCGAGGTGCCGGCCCCCCGCTCCCGCCCCCGTCCACACGGCGTAATTGCGGGCTGTAATTACGCCCCGCAAATAAGCCGTGTGAACCCAACCTAATACTGATGTGACAACAAAAAACTGCAAAGTGATAGGTTGCCATGGGCAACAAGGCCAGTTTCAATTCTAATAAATGGCCATTGTGCTGGTTGCTTTGGTGATGGCAGCCATCTTTTTAGGGTCCCCAACCGCCGGTCCGCGGACCGGCACCGCGCCTTAGCGCATGCCCTGCCAGTCCGCGGCGCCGGCCACACGTGATGCCGGCCACCCGCTGTCTTTAGTCCGGGCAGCCGGCATCTTCTGTGCGCAGCCACTGTAATCCAGCCGCGCACAGATAGCAGCTGTGCTCAGCGTGCGGCTGCATCATAGAGGAAGCAGGAGCGGTGCATTACCGCCCTGCTTTCCCTCTCGCTGTAGATGCGGTGCTCACTGAGCTCCGTTTTCTACAACAATGAGCGGCGCAGGGGTGTGATCCCAGTGGTGACGTCACACCCCCCGCGCCGCTCGCTGCTGTCGGCTGCTGGGAGGAGGAGCTCGGCCGTGGATCCGGGAAAGGTGAGTGACCTCTTATTATTTTTTTTTTTTTTTTTTTTATTGCCCGGCTGCTATTGGGGGCAGCTACGTATGTATCACTACGGGGGGGCCAGCTATCTATCACTACTGGGGGGGGGCAGCTATCTATCATTACTACTGGGGGGCAGCTATCACTACTACTGGGGACAGCTATGTATCACTACTACGGGGGCAGCTATCTATAACTAATACTGGGGCAGTTTATATATCATTACCACTGGGGGGCAGCTATATTTCATTACTACTGGGGGGCAGCTATCTATCACTACGACTGGGGGGCAGCTATCTATCACTACTACTGGGGGCAGCTATCTATCACTACTACTGGGGGGGCAGCTATGTATCACTACTACTGGGGGGGCAGCTATGTATCACTACTACTGGGGGGCAGCTATCACTACTACTGGGGGGCAGCTATCTATCACTACTGGGGCAGCTATGTATCACTACTACTGGGGGGCAGCTATGTATCACTACTACTGGGGGCAGCTATCACTACTAATGGCATGTAGTTGAAGCTACTCCCATATGCAGTGTCCATATTTTAATGGTAAAACAACTCTTTGACCTACAAAAATGTGCAGCCATAGGCCACTGCATGTCGGTGTGGTTTTGTCCAGGAGTTGCCTGGATCGCACCCAAACATTTGAACAATGGCAAATTTAATGGGGTGATACATCTTCATTGCTTGTAGTCCATGCTGGAAACATTTAAGTTCTACAATAAGCATATTTGATTTGATATATTTCTTGTTTTAATTCATTCATTTTACATATATTATCTAATTGTTGTGATAATGCTTCTGAAAATGTAGCCTAAAAATGCTTATAGATATCTGAGCAAAGTTTATTTTTTATACTGAAAATATTTTAATCTAAACCTTTTTTTTTTTTATTCTGGATAAATATATGGTTCACATTTTATTTGTACATTGTGTGCTCCTATTTAGATTCTTGCTTATTTTTTGTACGTTCCTCTATTTTAAACAAAAAAAAAAAAAAAATTCTTAATGTTTTTTATACAAAAATGTTTTTTTTGGGTTCAGTACTTTTAAAGGTTTTGGGTTTGTTCCCTTTTAAACTTCCAATTAATTCTACTTACAAAACAGGAATCTGTTTTACCAGATTGTTAAAGGGGTTGTCTCACTACATAAAATTCATCCACCTCGTCCTTTTTTTACTCGGTTTCTTTTTGAACTCGGGGGGTTTTTATGGCTTCTACTAGGTACAGAAGAAGCCAGGTTTGTAGCTTAAGCAACCAGTGTGGCGCCTACGGAGAGATCAAACAGGTCTGTAGCTATGCGCCTGAGGACTGATGCGGGCCCATAAAAGAGGGGGATATCTCGGAATAAGTAGGACACTGTTATTGGACACATAATGCAATGTAAACTTGTTTTTTACAAGATCTTTAACATCAAAAAAAAAAACCCCCTTTAAACAACCCCCCCTTTATGTTTCCCCTTACCCTTTCTTCAAAACCCCACAATAAACGTTCTTACTTTACCAGTGCATGTTTTAATTAGAGTGAGGGGAATAACCCACTAAGAGCACCGGGGTTTATCCCAGTGAAAAAAGGGTTTGGGGTAATTTAAAAAGCAATTCCATTTTTTCATCCTCTCCCCATCTGGGTTTTGGGGAGGGGCCCCCGTACAGATTCGACCAAAAACATCATTCAACTGAATTTTATTTATGCATTGGCCATTTTTAAAGCTTAAAAGGCTTCGTCGGGGGATTAAACTCCCACTAGGAAGGGAAAAAGGGAAATAAAAATAAAAAACTTGCCAAAAGGGGTTTATGTTCCGACCTTTCCTCGGACGGGGAAATTCAAGATGATATCTTTTTCTAACATTTTCTGATAAAGGATTTTTACTTAAAGAAACGGTAATCGCCTCAGATTTGGATGCGGTATAGCCTCATTTCAATGGGGCTAACCCTAGTCACTCCTGCATACGCAGAATCTGAGAAGGATCCGCTTTGAAGAATAGACGTACATTCTTTCTTCTGTTCCACACCACGTATCAAATCCATTGTGTGGAAAATCCGCGCTGTAGTTCTCCATGTAAACTAAGCTCGTTTGGGCCCCAAAGTATGGCAGTGGATTAAAACCCAAGGTTTAAAACACAGAATGAGCTAAATTCCTTTTTAAAAAATCCATTGGTGAACGCTAATAAGTTTTATTTAAAATGTTCTTTACAAAACTTTTTTTCCCCACCGGGGGCCACATCAGCCTCACGGCGTACCTTAAAGGGCCGACATAATTTTAAACTGTTAAATGGAATTTTCCTTAACTGTTAATTTGTACATATTCCTATTATAATTAGCCCTTTGAGGGCAACTAGGGAAGAATAAATTGCCCCCCATGGGTAATGGGGTGCATATACCCTTGTAGGTGATCAGTGGGTAAAAAGCCCTTGTAATCTTATATTGCCCTGGGAGATAGGTTTTTTTGCCCCCTGACGCAGGTAGTAATGTATCTTGCAACCAGCTATTTTCCTCATGTAGCCGGGTAATGGCCCTCTCACCCAAAGGTAAATCCCCCTGACCCAAGGCAATCCCCCACATAGTCCCCTGTAGCCGGTAAATGTCCCAATACCCCACAGAAGCCAGATAGTGCCCCATATATCCTCTGTAGCTGGTAGATGCTCCATATAGCCCCTGTCGAAAAGGATTGCCCTTGCAGCTATGAATATAAAAAAAAAGAAAAGGGTACTCACCTCCTAAGGGTCCATCGCACGGGTAGGTCCGAGAGCTCTTCCCCGGGTGTAAGCGGTGTGACATCATTACGCCGTCACGCAGCTCCCAGGGATCTCCTGGGCCGGCAGAGGCTGCCGATCAAGGAGTCCCAGCGTCGCACGGGGCGTGAGTAAAGCGGTCCGTCACCCCCCTGCGAGCCGTAGTAGAACATTTTGCTCCCCAAAAGCGTTGTACTACAAAGGGAAGGTAGGAGGGAAACATTCCCTCCCCCCTCCTCCCTGTAAAAGCAGCGCACAGAGAGTGTGAGTTGCTGATGACTCGCCCGGCCATGTTAAAAGGGGAGTCAAAAAAAAAAAGCAAAAAAAGGGGCCGGGGGCCAAAAACACAAGGCCGCGGGCCGGATTTGGCCCGTGGGCCTTGTTTGACACCTGTGCTTTAGAGAGAGGGGAAGCAGATCTGGGTTAAATGGAACATGTCACGGTGAATGTGCTGTCTGATCTGCTGGCATGATGTTATAGTGCGTGAAAAGCGAATGGAAATTGAATAAAATTTTTCAAAGGGGAAAAGTCAAGAAGAATTTGTATTTTATTCTTTTAAAATCCAGCTAATTCGGGTTTAGGAGTCCGTGGGCGGTGTTAATGACTGACAGTCAGCTTACAGCTTTTTTTGTATCACTGTGCATAAATCACTAGTAACCGCCTTTGGGATGCATAAAGCAGGTCACTTAAGATACAGCCTTTTGTTTTGTCTTCTTTAGGCCCGGCTCAAAGGGAAACCCAAAACCCCACATCCCCTCCAATCCGACCTAACTAACACTGGCACCCGGGGTTTTATGGAGCAAAGCCCAGCTATGCTCCCCAAAACCATAAAAACATAAGCACTCCAATAATTTACATAATTCATTTGTTTAATGTTTGGATGATTAAAAAATGAAGTACACATTAAAATTTATTTCTTTTGGTTTAATTACACTTCATTGCCACACCTACACGTCCCCCACAACATCTTTACAAAAATCCTTAAAAACTGAATAGAGACTTGTATATAAAGTGTCATTTTTAATCCGCTGTAAAACCTGCTCTGGAAAGAAAATAATCTGATTGGTGTGGTAGTGGGGTTAACAATCCCAGTGATATCCAAGGGTCCCCGATACCTCATATCTGTGTTTTGGAACATACATCAGGGATCAGACAGGCACTTCTCATACATCGCTTGCGCCCTGAACCACCCCTTGCAAATCCGAAGATAAACCTCCACTCCTTTTAAAAAACCCCAAAAATTCTCCCGGAGGGTTTACATGGGTTCCCTTAAATTTAAAAACATGGGGAATATTACAGTCCATTTCTATAAAGGAGGTGGGTATATCTGAAATTGTGTGACTGTGTGGCGATGGATGATGATCTACTGGGGGATAAGTAAGATTACCAACTTTATATACTGCTTGTAGAAACCATTTAAACGTAATGTTTGTGCAATTAAAATTTAAATTATTTGGAACAATCTATTATAAAATTTATTTGTGTGTCCCTGTTTTCAGACGGGTTTATTATTACTGTATAAAACCGGATTTTCATGTAAATCTTTTCTAGAAATTACAGGATTTTAAAGAAATGTAAGAAATTTTTCATTTATCAAAGCGTCTAGCATTTTGGGGTGTCCTTGTTGCCCATAGAAAAACCCAAACTTTTTTTTTTTTTTTTTTTTTAAACAGCCTGGAAAAAATAAAATCTAACTTGTCGTTGTTGCCCCTAGCAACCCCTTATCCCTTTCTATTGGCCAGTTATGGTGAATGAGGCCCCGTGTGTACTTCTCCCCTTTTTAAGAAGCAGGGGGGTTTAAATTTTAGCAAACTCCATGTCAAAAGTTTAAAACGGCCTTTTTTCCCCAAAAAAACCAGTCAGAGCTCAGCTTTTCTTCTAATACTGATTGACAACAAAAAACTGCAAAGGATAGGTTTTCTATGGGAACAAGGCCGTTTATTGTTAGAAAAAAACTCGATAAATTCCATGGCTGGGTTGTTTGGTTTGGGAGCCTCTTTTTAGGGACAAAGGTAGTAATGTTTCAAAGGCAGGGGAACACACAATATATAGTAAGCGGAACACATCCGTATATGTCCTGGAGCAACAGGTGATGTAATATGATCTGTACAAATACTTGGGTGGGGTTATAGGCGGGATGCTTTCTTAAGGTTAAATTCATTAAATTCAATTAAAATTTAAAGCGGTTTTAAAGTTATTGAAAAAACATGAAAATTTTTCTGTACATAGAAGTGGATTCCTAGAAGATGTAATCCGAGGTGTACATGTGGCCGGTGGAAAATTGTCCTTTATGATAACTGTTTCATTGGCTAAAAAAAAAAGAGAACACAGAAAATCCCCCGGGACAAAAGATGAATTTTGGTAAAATGCAAGGAAAGGTGCCAAGTGCAAATGGGAAAAGGTCCGGGCCAGAACAGAGAAGATACATGGGAAAAACCCTCAATCCTGGGCCCCAATGCAAAATCTGTAGATGAGCCCCTTTCTACCATGTGCCGTTTATAATATTGGGGTCTTTGTATGTCTTCAGAGCCTGGTAGTGACGGCTACCTCTGCAAACCTCTATAGTTAAAACCCCTGC
The DNA here is from genome assembly GCA_025379985.1 of Phyllomedusa bahiana. NCBI lineage: Eukaryota > Metazoa > Chordata > Amphibia > Anura > Hylidae > Phyllomedusa > Phyllomedusa bahiana. The sequence goes on from JAODAL010003346.1 coordinate 171,511, forward strand.
CCCAGGATTAAAGGGGTTTTTAAAACGCTCAAAAAATTTGTCTCGTTTATTTGGGGGCAGTAAAAAAAAAGCACTTTTGTAATTGGTTTGCATTACTCTGTCACTTGGGGTTTTGGATAAAATTTTAAAAACGTTTTCTGTTTTTTCTGTGTCTGCTGGTCAGGACACCCCCCTGGCCAGATGCTGCCCCCTGGACACGCCCCCTGCAATGTGATTGGCTGCCTGCACACTATGTGTTTTCTCCCCTCAGAGCTGTTAAAATCGATAGTGAAACCAAAGGGCTCTGCCTCTATACTCCCCCCAGCTCTGAATGATCTGGGCAATTCAGGCTGTTTAAGTCCAAAATCCCCCCATATAACACGTATTATAGAGTCACATACAAAATAATTTTTGAGTCTCCTGCCCGTTAACTGGGGGGAGGAGGAGTTGAGAGGGCAGTGTGCATTTCTCCATATAACCCGTCGCGCCCGGGAACAGAGGGAGGGGGGGGGGGGAGCAGTGTACATCCCAATGTTCTCATTCAGGCTGTTGGGATAACTGCATATATACACAAGGAGCTTGGGAGTCAGCCTGAAGCTCTGCAAACCAGATACTCAGGAGGGGGGTTGCTGTCCACTGAGACAACATAAGAAGGCAAGCAGGCGGCTGTATAGCGTTCTTAAGACATCCTTCTGCCCTTTTTCTACTTGCCTAAAATCAGAAAGATGATGTCACAGGTTTCAGTCGGGAGACAAACCCTCCTGGGAGGGGAAACCCTGCTACGGAGAGACACGCCCCCCGGGGTTTTAAAAATTTAACTCAGAGAATTAGCTGAAGAGCCCCCAACACTTCAACCGATAAAACCCCTTTAATTTAGGTAGAACTCTGCACAAACACTCAGGTCCAGACTGGAGCTAATGGTTGGGTTTCATGGCTCCTGCTGACTGGTCACCGTCAATAAAAATCAAACGATTACAAAGTTCCCATCTTCACATAAATATAACAAAGTCATAAGAACCTGGTAGTACGACAGCTTGTATCAGTCTTTCATTTCATTAGGAAGGCTTTACCGAGTCCTCATATATTTCCTTTGGATTCCAAACAGAGCTGACTGCACAAGATTCCTTGCAACGTTTCGGAAGGCCTCAATCTTCCTTTCTTAAGCAAGGAAGTTGCAAAACGTTACAAGGAATCTGAGTTCTGAGCCAAGGGGCTACCTTGCTGGATGGACCCTAGTTAACAAAACCAGGGCAGAAGCAGCAGATCAAACCACTGGGACCGGCATGTTGCTGATTGAGGGGAGGCAAGTGACCTTACAGATCATGACAATAAGGTCTGACGTGTTAGGTTTAATTTTTGGAAGGTTATCATGCCCATCATTTCTAAGCACAGATTATATTATACAGTTGAAACCAGAAGTTTACATACACTATATAAAAAGACACATATGCTTGTTTTTCTCACTATCTGACATGAAATCAGAATAAACTTTACCTGTTTTATGTTAATCAGGATTACCAAAATCATTTATATTTTCCAAATGCCAGAATGAGAGAGAATTTTTTTAAGGCATTTTTTGATTTAAATATGGCTTTTACAGCTACTTTTGGAGGTAGTAAAATTGTTTATCTGGATGTAGAGATCAAATTGAATGATGTGGGATTAAAGATTAAAGGATATAGGAAACCAAATGCTACTAATTCTCTGCTACATAGTGACAGTTTTCACCCTGTACATGTTAAAAAATCACTTCCATATGGGCAATTTTTAAGATTAAGATGGAATAATAGTGATTATAATGATTTTATAGCTCAATCAGTAGAACTTATGGAAAGATTGAGATCAAGAGGTTATGATGAAAATTGATTTCCAAAGCATTTGATAAAGTAATACAACAGGATAGAAACAAGTGTTGTATAACAAAAGGAAGAGGATTCAGACTGAGAGATTTGTTTTTTCCTTTGAGTATAGTGAATCTTTCAAATTTTGTGAGAAATACAGTGAGAAAACACTGGCATGTTATTTCTGCAGATAGTGATCTTCAGGATAGAACAACCTACCCCCCATTAATATCATTTAGAAGATGTAAAAATCTAAGAGATAAATTAGTGGAAGGTAAATTTCAGAATAATAAGGTACAGAAAAATTGGTTTTCAGATACAGTACCTACAGGTAATCATAGATGTGGTAATTGTTCCCTATGCTCAAAAATGGTAACGAAAAATAATATTAGCTTAGGGTTGGTTCAATATATAGTAAAAGATTTCATCACATGTAAATATATAACTATGTGGTGTATGCACTATGGTGTGATTGTAATCATTACTATATTGGGAAAACAATTAGACCCCTATATACAAGGATAAAAGAACATATATATACTCAATCAAAACAGGTAAAGGTGTACCTCGCTTAAAAAAACATATTCGTAATGAACACGGAGGAGCTACCTCTTGTATTCGTTTTGCCGGTATTGAACGGGTTAGTGGAAATGACGTTGGATTTGATAAACATACTAAATTGTTACAATGTAAATGAAGATGGATTTTAAGAACAGAGGCTTTGGGTCCGTTAGGGCTTAATGAGAGAAATGATTTATCAGTGTTTTTATGAGAGTTTTAACTTGTTTGTTATTTGTGCTAAAATGTACCAGGATCTAAAGGGTACCGAGGGAGAGTTAAATAGCGAAGCTGTGCTGTCACGGGTATGGTGGATTCGCTGGACCACCGCTAGCGTTGGTGTAAGCCACGCCAGGGAACGGAGTCTAAGTAGCCCCGGTTTTTTCACCAGAGCCCGCCGCAAAGCGGGATGGACTTGCTGCGGCGTGAGGCTACCAGGTCGTTACCCCTGACGTGACTTGCTAGCGAATGCGGCCGGGGTAGAGCGTGGTACAGAATCGTGATCCGGAGGCGTAGTCGGGGACAGGCAGAAGGTCAGGACAGGCGGCAGAGGTTCGTGGTCAGAGGCAGGCAGACGGTCAGGGCAGGCGGCAAACAGGCAAGGTCAGGAACGTAAGCAAACGGACTGGTACACGGGCGGACAGAACGGACTCTCAGAACACACAAAACTAACTGGACGCACACCAACGAACTGGCAAGGTGTGCAGGGGGCGTGCACCTTAAGTAGGACCAGCGCCCAGCAATAACCAATTACTGGGACGCTGGCCCTTTAAATCCAGACCAGCCGTCGCGCGCGCGCCTAGGGACACGGGCATGCGCGCGGCGGCCGGAATAGACAGGGGCAGCATTCACCGGTAAGTGGTAAGTGCCGGCGCCCGGGCAGCGGGGGGATGGGCGCGGGCAGCCGCGGCACCCGCGCCAGGAGCCCGAGCAGCAGGGAGATGGGCGCGGGCAGCCGCGGCACCCGCGCCAGGAGTCCTGCAGGCAGAGGGGAGACCACGGGACGCAGCGGTGCCCGCGGCCCTCATGACAGTACCCCCCCCCTTAGGTCTCCCCCTCTTTTTTGGGAACCTAGCAAGGAGGTCGGGAGACCGGTTGGCCTCCGGGTCCCACGACCGCTCCTCAGGCCCGAACCCCTACCAGTCGATAAGGAAGAACCGCTTCCCCCTCACTGTCTTCTCCGCCAGGACCTCCTTGCCCTCCCAGATGTTATCAAAATTGGCCACCGGAGAAGGCGAGACAGATCCACGGGAGAAGCGATTCAGCACCACAGGCTTGAGGAGCGAGACATGGAAGGAGTTCGGGATACGCAGAGTGGGAGGCAAGCAGAGCTTGTAGGACACCGGATTTAACTGCCGAAGTACCACAAAGGGCCCAGATACTTGGGACCCAGCTTGTAGCTGGATACTTTGAAGCGAATGTACTTGGCAGAAAGCCAAACCCTGTCACCAGGCTTAAATATGGGCGCAGGTCTCCGGCACCTGTCAGCCTGGACTTTGCTACGAGAGGAGGCTCGAAGAAGGGCTTGACGTGTGACCTGCCAGAGAGACTTGATGTCCCGTACTTGCGCATCCACGGCGGGAACGTCACACGAAGTAGGCAGAGGGAGAGGCGGGCGGGGATGTAACCCAAGGACAACAAAAAAGGGAGAGGCTCCTGTAGATTCAGAGTCCAAGGAGTTGTATGAAAATTCCGCCCAGGGGGGGGAGGTTCCGACCATTTTCTGACGGGGGAA